>JAHWFO010060970.1:5632073-5668078 GCA_023313115.1 Rhysida immarginata
ATTACACAGAAAGAAACAGTGTTCGTAATTTTTTGGGACGGACTGTAGGATTATATATTTTAGTAGTAGACAATATTACATGATTTGAACAAAGGAGGATTTTTTGTAAAAGTAACGGTGATATGAATTAGTGTATATTTTATTAAAAACTGAATTATAGAATAAAGCATGCCATGATACAATTAACATGAAAAGTTTTTTAAACCCTCAAATAAACAGATCAAATTGTACTCTTGGATGAAAAAAAATTAATCTGTTTATGGTGTTCTTTACATACACGTTTAAAACTTAAACGAAGTCAAAAACGCGATAATGAACAAAAAAAAAATGTCTATCCATTTCGGATTCGAACTCTGCCATTCGAGGCAGTAGGCAGAGACTTTAACGATACTGTTATCAGCCGCTATCGCTTATTATTGTCAGGAGAGAGCCCGTGACGAGCTCATCCCAGGCGTATACCTGCTACCCTATTTTCATTAAGAAGGGACAGGTCCATTCTAATCTGCCATGACTCTCAGTACAAGTACCTGATTTTGCAACCGATCAACATCCGCTAAGCTCAGCCCCAGGTAAAAGCCTTTTTGCACCCGACTGTACATCTGTGCCAATAGATGTCAACTTGTTGTGGTCAAGTGGATCTTGTGTCTCCTGTTTCTTCGCTCATTATTTTATTTGTAAATACTTGAAATTTTTTGGAACAGAAAGTGTTTTGAGATATTCCGTATAAGGAAATATCAATGATATGTAAAACAACAATTAACACAAGCAATCTACTGTAATAACTGTAATAACACAAGAGCAGTTAGAGATTACCTAAATGAGACATATCCTGGTCGTTGGATTGGTCGTGGCGGACCAGTTGCTTGGCCACCGAGATCGCCAGATCTCTCACCGATGGATTTTTTTTTATGGGGAAGCATAAAATCAATGGTGTACTCCGAACCCGTAGATACCGAAGAAGAATTGGCAGCTCGTGTTGTCGCGGCAGCAGGTGACATCAGCGACCATGCAAATCAACTGTTTCCACGCGTACATTAATCCATCATAAGGCGTTGCGAATTGTGCTATGAAGCAAATGGCGGTCATTTCGAACAATTACTGTAAAAGTCATACAGTAGATTGCTTGTGTTAAGTGTTAAAAATAAAATAATCTAGGCCTACCAACGCATACAGCGTCCCAGTGTCATTTGATTGTTCAATGCAGTATTGTAAGTAAACGGAGCTGCGGGGACCCCATGTTCATATGACAAAAAATTCTTCTAAGGACCTCTTCTATCATCTCCCAAAAAATCTGTACTCAATTCAAAAACACCTTGTATAAATGTATGCGAATCCTAAATATTCTTTATTACCTTCAGCTTGGAAGAATGAAACGTCTTTGAATCGATGTTTAATCTTGAAGTAAGTTTTTCGTGCTAATTTCTTTAGTACGTCTCTTTTATTTTAGTAAATTCGTGGGAAATACAATTTTTCAAGGTTCATTTAAGGCAAAATTCTTAGAGGATGCCTAAAAAGGAATTCTGAACCCTTGAGGCTTTGGGTACAGAAAATGAAATGAAGTAAAGACTCAAATTGGTGTATGAAAAGGAGAGTGGAGGCTCTTCTTTCTTCCATCCGCCTCAGTTTAAATTTTTGAAAATCTAAAAGAAGGTAATCGCAGACAATCTCTTAGCAATTTACGCAAGAAAAAATGCTTAAAAAGGACGGGAAAATGAGCTATTAGGAGGAGGCGAAGCTGCGAAAGCGAAACAGCGGAGGCGAGCGACTAAAGTACATAAACATTCCACGTTGCCATCCTCTGTCAATAAAAGAAGCAACATCAGTTTGTTGTCAATTTTGGTGCCGCCAGTGCTTTTGACTGTCTCGCAGTTTCGAAGGAATAGCACGTAACGGTGACAGGTCACGTGAACAAAAGCCACTCGACAAGCAACGCCACGAGGCGGGCGAGCGACGAGAAACGCGATAGTCGTCGCAGCCAAGGGAGCCGTAGACGATGAATGATTAATGTCGCCTAAATTGTAACGAACAAAACCAATCAGGAGGGAAGCGAAATTTCTGGTTCCAAATTAGCGATCAACATCACGTGTAGATATGAACGGCAACAGAGACTGGGAAGGAAGGAAGAAAGAGAAGTGGAAGGAAATAAAAGAGGCGATGGGTTGAGGTTTAGGGCGGTGAGGGGGAGGGAATAGGGGAGAAGTTCTTATCTCCTCCCTCCTTTTGCTTCAGATGGAGGCTTAATTCGAACGTGTGCGACGAAAATCGTTATGCAAATAAAGGGATTGAGCAAATGTTGTGTCCTCCGTTGGAATCGCATGAAGCGGAGCGTCTTAAAAGGAACGGGCGTCAAATCATCCGTCTTAAAAAATGCTCCAAGCACATACTGAGAAAAAAAATATGTTCCCACAAAAATCTTTCCTTTGCTTTTTTTATTGACAAAACTCAAGACACATGCATTTTAATACTTTTTATTTTACTTTCTAGAATGTCTTTGATACAATAAAGCGTAACCATTAATACGTGCAATTTCTATGACAACTACGAGAATGTTTCAAAAAGTAACAACAAATTGAAAATTTGAGACACTTGATTGCATTACAGACGCAATGGTGATGTAATTTTTCTACAGTATAATTCTTTTCTTCTCACTCTATTGCACTGACTTCATTATACAGGTTGAACCTCGGTATAACGAACTCAATGGGACAGAAAAATTTGTTCCTTATAGTGAGATATAACGAATTATTTTAAAAAATATTTTTTTATTTTAAATTTAAATTTGTTACATTTCAGTCTAAAAATCACTGAATTTTTTTAGATAAATCACAGCAAAATCACATGAAAATCACAGCAAGAATATCACATTAGTTAGTTTACTTTAGTTCAAAAACCAAGCCACTAAGTATTTACTGCCTACGTTATTCTGCAGGATTAAAATAATTATAATCAGTAATTTTTTGCTGGTCTTTTTTGTGATCAGAGCAGAAGAGATGATGAAATTTTCAACTGCCATCATTGCACAGTTTATTTGATCTGGTGTACTTTCCAAGTAATTGAGATGTTGTTTAATAGTTTGGACCGATTTAATGACCTCAAACTGGTGATGAGCTCATTTCTATGTCACTTGTTAATTCCTCTGCAGATGTGATTTCTTCTCCTTGAGTATTTTTAGTATATTCACATATTTCATTATCATTGAATGAAGCTCTGCATTCATTCATGCAACTGCATGCAACGTAGTCGTCAAACTGCACTTGTAGATCGTAAGATAATAAAAAATGAACAATTACCCTTGTAACATTTCTACAAATTTCTTGTAAGATTTAACACTACAGGCATTTTTCTGAGTGAATTTGAACAGAATAAAAACTTTTGTGTCATAGCTTTAAAAATTTGGAAAACTTTTCATGCAGAATTTCACATTATCTGAAGTGGTAAATGCCGCCTTTTTTTATCCGGATATGTCTTATAATGAGAGACTGAATAATTTCCGGATCAAAAACTTGTTCTCTATACTGAGATGTTCTTTATAAAGAAGTTCGTTATAACCGTAGAATTTTTGGCTTAGTTCTATAGGAAACCAACCAAAAATTTTAAGAGTGTTTATTATAAGGAGGAATTTGCTACCCCCGAGTTCGTTATATCGAGGTTCGACCTGTACTAGCAGAAAAAAGTTTTTGGTTGTCTCTTCAGCCAAAAACGCACCACTTCTTTGCAATATCGATATTTTGCATTTCCTCTACCATCCCGTATACTTTTTCTCGCCATTACAAAATCAATACTACTGGTCTCGGTTATCCGGATTATTGATTGTTAGACGAATCCGGATAATCAAATTTCCGGATAAACGAATTTTTACACCTATATTTTAAAATCTTTCCAAAAGAGATTTATATATTATTTCAGATAATAGGTAAGTTTTCTTTAGATTTGATTATTTGTATTATATTGAAAAAATATTTTAACGAAATTAGAAATTAACACAATTTTGAAACATTATAAATAGACTTTATTTCATTGTATGCATTCTAGCAGACTCCTAAGAACAATACAATAAAACAGAAATTCAGTTCGAGGTCTGTCCAATAAATACGCGAACTCAGGTCATAAAAACTTTATTTTAACAAAATTTAGAGCACATCAATCTTATCCTCTTCAAAATACACCCTATTTGTAGCAGTACATTTGTCCTATCTCCGTTTCGTTTGTTCAAAACATCCCTGGCAGTCCTCAGAAGCAGACTCTTCAGCTGGCTCGTCTTTTCACGTTTGATCATGTCCACATATTCCCAGTGCCCCCCTCCCCCGCAAGACCATTTTGCATGACGGGAACAAAAAAAATCTAAAGGGTGACTAATTCTGGTGCGTAGAGAGGGTGATCTAGTGTCGTGATCGAATTACGGGCCAGAAACTCGCGGACAATTAATGCTGAATGTACAGGCGCAATTTTCTCAACCCCAAAGGTTTTGTTAGAATCGTGGTCACAGATGATTTTCCCAAATTGAGTTCATCAGTAATCACCAGAAACACTTTACTTTTTTTTAAGTCTAAAAAAGACATTCAGTGATTTCAGTCAGCACGATTTCATCACCTAGCTACCTTAAGCATGCAGCTGTTTCTAGATGATTTGAAGATTTCATATCGAGAGTACATTATTAATATGCTTTCTTCACATACTCATCACATTTCCCGCGAATCATCCGGATAATATAGGGTCCGGTTATTAAGGAATTCGAATAAGCGAAACTGTACTGTATCTCCATATTGTTGCAACTTTTTTCGATGAATTTCGCCAAGCTTCACACTCTGCGTCCACAGAAACCTAATGAGTTCTCACTGTTCCTTTATGATGCAAACCGTTAAGGGTGTCACCATGCTGCCCTTTCGCTTATGCACATCATGCCATCTACCGATCACTGCCGACGTTCTCCGTAAGGATGTCTCTTCCTTTTGTCGGCGTTTGAAAAGCTTGGGGTTTTCGTTCCCGAGATACCGTCAACGTGTTGTTACTTTTTCGGTTATCCTCGCTGGTTACAGGATGTCTCATAAAGGACTCCCTGATTTTAAGAGTAAATATCTCGGAAACGAAGATCGATAGAAGAATGAAACAAGTGGTATGTTTATTTCGAAAGTCGTAAAAATCTGATACGGAAGTTTCAAATTTAGTTACAAATGTTGCCGACAGGTGGTGCCGCACGTAGCATACTGAAAATTTCATTCTTCGTTTGCGCCATCTTTGTGCTCGAAAGGTGCACATTTTGAATCGATTGTGATGTGATTGCAATGGCTGCTTGCAAAGGACAGTTTATAACCTATTTCTCGAATTCCGTATTGCGACTATAGCGATCTGTGCCACCTATCGGGAACATTTGTAACTAACTTTGAAACTTCGTATCAGATTTTGACTTGTTTCATTATTCAATCTATCTCCATTTCCGAGATATTTACTCTTAAAATCAGGGAGTCCTTTATGAGAGACACCACGTAAATACGAGGGTTGGGGCATAAGTCATGGCAACTATTTTTTTATGAGAATTCAAGCATGGGTGAAAAATGTGAAATATACAGATGAAAGAACAAGGAATGGACGAAATGTACGGACATTTAACAACACGCCAACACTTTGCTTCTCATGTTTATTAAGGTAGTTGACAACATTACAGGTTTCATGTTCTGGAATCATGAAGCCTGTAATGTTTCATACGTTTCATGCTTCTGGAAAATTTATTCTGGAACATGATTACAGATTTCATTTTCCAGAATAAGTAACAGAAATCAAAATAGAGAACGGCTGTTTTGATATACGAGCGTTGTTCAACTCGGGTTACATCCACTTTGCACGGCGGTTGACTGAGAACTGATTTAACATTGCTCTCTGCGCAACATCAGGAACTCAAGGAGCCATCTAATGTTGTGGAAACATACTAGCAGTCACAGCTTCCTTGCGACATATGACATTTTATGATACCATCCCTTAGCTCTGAGAAAAAAAAATAGTTGCCATGACTTATGCCCCAACCCTCGTAGCTATCTTTATTTCTGTCACTGGGCTTGGAGAAAAGTAAAAGGTTGCCTTTTCATATGTCTTTTTAAATTAGGCACTTCTTTATAAAAATTTCGTATTATAAATTGCAGCTGTTGTTTCGCTTGGTCTCTAGGATAGAAAAATTCATTCCTATGAAAATGAATATGTTGGTTCGACCGTAGACGTCTCTGAATGATATTACCATTTTGAATGGTACGCTTCATAAGTCTATGAAATATTTACAATTAAGTTCTACAGATCACGTTCAATTTTGAAATTTTCGTTAAAATCGATGTAGGGAAAAGGAGGACTTAGGTCTTAAGTGGCATTTTCATGGTCTATACATCTCTCTCTATCTCTCTCGCTCTACGTCTCCTCTATTTTCGAATCGACCGGCCTTGATTTCCATTCCGTTCAGGTGAGAAGGCAAGGCGAAGCCATTGTCCGGATCTAATGAATGCTAACACTGTTTAAATGTAAGGTAATCAACATAGAGATGCGACTTATTAAGGGGTTCGGTGGCTCCCATCATGCCTCTCTGCACCTGCCGAAATTTTTGGTTTCACTAGAGACAGTGAGAAGGGATAGCGAGGACGAGAGAAAAATGCTTTCTCTCTTTTTTTTCTGATTATTTCTTATCATAATGATGTGGAGAAGGGAAGCGGAGAAGGAAATTAACGGGATTTAATGTTTTCCTCAAAAATTAGAATTCAGATTAGATTATAGCTTTAAAGAAAAACACACTCGTGCACAAACGATAACAACAATGCATGTTTACTTCATAATAAAATAGTAGAGAGCTCATATTACTTAACAGTAATTTTCTCTCCAATTTAATTTAGGAAAATTAAACTTGCTTAAAGAGATAAGAGAAAAGGACTCTTAATTGACTTTTGCAGCCATTCTCTGTTTAGAATTTCCATTCGTTCAATTAATTTTATCGTAGGCAAGACCCTCTTAATAGAATCACAAACTTAATTTTTTTTAATTCTCTATCTTCATGCTAATTTTAATTTCAACTTGGTTTTGTTATTTACATAACGTTGCTAATATTTAAGTAGCAGAGTCAATAAAATAAATCCGATGAATCCAAAGTATCTTTCCTGGTTTTGAATAAAATTGAAAATGATTGGTAAAGATGCACATTCCGTAATGGATGTCCTTGATATCCGAATTGGAGCTAACTTCGACAGGCTGTTTGAGATTTTAGATTTGTTAAATAATTTTTTTTTTCTTATTTATTTATCAATTTTTTGTCTCCTGTCACGATTTTTTTTTTAAAAAACATTTCTTTCCTTCTTTATCAATTTCCTACTCTGCAGCCTTCGCCGCAACATTGAATTGATCGTTTAACTACCATTAAAAAGCTCCGGTTAACTGAAAGGCATCTGTTGTCGAATCCTTTGCCCGTTAAAATACAAGGAACGAATCTAAATTATAAGGGTCATATAAATGAAGCATAATAGAACCACGGTGCCATTCATTGTAGCCTAACACTATTTATATTGACTTTCTGTAAACACATAAAAAATATAGCTAAATAGAACTAGGTCCGACACGTTAATAGCTTCTTTACAGAGTTATTTTTTTAACTTCGGTCCTTCTCGCTTATTGGAATTGTTAGGGATTTCCAGGATATGTTGTGTATATTTGTAGCTTAAGCCGTTTTATATTTGTAGTTTAGACCTTCGTTAATGTTAATGTTTAGTGGATCTGCCTCTGTGCAATGTATCCAACCTGATGATGGCCAGAATTTGCGAAAGGACAGAGTCCATGTCCAAAAATACATTTTCAGCAAAAATTCCACTTATAATGTGACTAATATATTCAACTTAATTATTAAAACCAGAAGAACTCCGAATATATAAGATAAATGATAATTGCCTCGCTAGAACAAATATAAAGTGTATTTTTAGTTTCTCTATAGCTATAAAACGCATCCGGTGGGGGATTATTTTAATTAACAATTTTTAAAATAAAAATTACAAAAGGCAGGAAATGCAATAAAATAAATTTAATGATAACATGCAATGACCTATACGAGATTATAAAAGTAAAAACCAAAGAATTGGCCCTATACCGAAAGAAAACGAGTGATGAAGGAGACAGAGCTCTGAAATGTACTTTAGGTGAAATGATGTTTGGCGTCCTTGCAATACATCAATCCACTAAAACTAATCGGCTTTAAACCAGTAAAATTCGAACTTGACTTCTTGCTTGAACTGATTAATTTCACTGTTTAATGTTTTGCAAAGAGGCCGAACATTATTCACCTAAGTGAAAACGCTTTTGGAATGAGGTGTACATACAAGTTTAATTTCTTTTCTTCTTTTAGTGTTACCCTAGTGTCGCATTTTTGGCTGTCTTATATTCTTATTACTATTGGTCCTATTATCAAATGACGTTCTTCCTTTATGTCGCGCTTAAATACACATTTTCCTGCTTCCCCTCGTGGCCGAATCTATAAACATGTTGCGCAAGTCACAACATCTGCAACCGTGAGCGGATTATTTCAATATTTGTCTGCACTAATGATAGCCAATCAAGGCAATCCCTCTTTTGGCATCGACCAATTCTAACCACGTCGATGATAATGACGCTTCCTTATTGGATGGTGTAAATTTCAAAAAAATCTTAAAAGTTAACACCTAAACAAAAATCTGGAAGTTTCTTATATCACTTCCATTGTGACTGAAAGCTTGTCAATTGTCTACTCGTGATACGTGTGATGCACTAATTACGAATAATAGAAACAGCGCGATTTAATATGGCAGATTTCCAGACCATGGTCAATCATGCAGCTGGCTCTCCATTTCTGAAGTTTTAATTTTAAACTCAACAAACAAGGATGCCCCTAAAGACAACACAACCGTTGTACATAGGCTAGTAAACAAATACTTATTACAGTTAATTTATCCGCAAACAATTGTAGCTTGACATTATTAACTCGAATCTTCACGGATGCCATTTTAGTAGATTGCTTACCCGCTACGTTGTCTATCGGAATGCGTAATTCCACACACAAACCTGGAGTACTTCAAATTTGCAGCATGCAATTTTTGCCTTCAATTTTTCTTATTGACTGAAAAAAAGAAATGTTGTGTTTCGAAGTCTTTTATTTAAAAGTCAAGATTACTTCGTATGCTGATAATGCCTGTTACCTACTACTGTATTATTAAAGCTATTTTTCGGATCATTATTTAACTACCTTAATACCGATGAAGTAAACAGCACATTTCTGTATTAAAATCAGATTAAAATGCAGGATGTACATAACGTCCCGGACACATTTCAAATTTAATATCAGGTTGTTGCAAAGTTTCTTCCGGTTCTAGAACCCGTGCCCAAGAAGGGCTCATTTTCCGAAGGGGGTGTTCATATTTTTTCAAACAAATTATTGCATTCGATTCCTGAATATCTTTGCTATATTACATCCAAGAATCAACTTTCTGACTATATATCTGTGAGTGCCATCAACGGTCTGAAATGGGCCTTTCACGCGAACATATTCGAGCAATAATCTTCTACGAGTATTCTGGAAAGATCAGTGCTGCATAATGTCACCGAAACATTTGCCAACGTTTAGGTGATGGCACTGTTAGTTTACGTACAATAGAAGAATGGTATCGCCGGTTCAGACGCGGAGATAGCACTCTTCAAGATGCACTTCTCTGGTCGGCCAATCATGATTTCAGATGGTGATCTACGCCAAGCAATTGATGAAGATCACAATGTAACAATGAGGGAACTCGCAGAACAGTTCAAGGTTCACTTTTCAACCAATGCCCGGCATCTGCATGAGCTGAATCTGTCATTCAAGTTCAATAGTTTTTGTGTTGGAATAAAAATCCGGAAAAATTTTTGCAACAACCTGATATTACAAAAATTATACAGAATGGAAACAAACTGTTTTCTTATTTGAATCAGCAAACTCATAAAATTTGTTCATTTACTTCAATGCGTTCACACGTGTGCACCTTCCGCCATACAAAACTCTTCAAGACGATATTGCCGCGTTTTTTCAAACATGATAGAATCAACTGTTGCTATTAAACCATTTATTCGCCTTAAGTTCGTTTATGTCTATATAGCTTTCTGTGTATTTTTTTTTTGTACCTTCGCACTTGGGTGTATTTTTGCACCTACTCGGCACATTTCGGATAGATTTCTCAGGCGGCGCGGAAATGCTTCGAACACACGTTCTATTTTCAGTGTTTGTGTATTTATCTACAGTAAAATAATGATGCCATCTGGAGGGTACAGCTGCACCAAAACATCTCTTTTTTGTTTGCTGGTACGAATTTAAAAGAAAACATTCGTTTTTATCTTGCATAGTTTCGTAATATTTCATCTTGTTTAAAAAAAATCGTACTTTGGTTAATTTTCTAATGAATCACCCAGTATAAAATTGCCAAATTTACTTGCAATTGTCATTTACTTTAGACAAAATAATCATAGCTATAATTACAACAAATCGTGGAGTTCAATCCCATTTACTTTATGGGGAAAGGGAGGACTTCAGGTAAAAGTCCTATTATGTCACCATACAACTTCTATAAAGACGTGGACATACAGCTTCCCATAATGCAGAATTGATATTTGAGATAGCGCATGCGTGACATTTATCCGAAACCTTTTTAAATAATAAAGAAAATTGATATACATTATTTATAGGACGAAACCTTTAATGACCTCATTGAAACTTCAACATTGAACAGATTTTTCTAGTAATATTTTAATCACGAGTTTTGCATCTGTATCATAATTACTTCTTCAGAAATAAGTTTCTAAAACTTTATAATAAATATTCATTGAATTTAACTTGAAATTTAACCATTCGGTAATTTTGTTTCAACTCCTGATGTTTTAATACACCGCTAATGGCGAAAGGTAACTCGACTTTGAAGATTTCGTGTCAAATTTGTGTCTAAAAACAACGTTCCTTATTTTTAATGGATATAAGATAAAATTAAACTTATTAATATGTATGCCTTTTGAGCGAAAAGGCGAATTGAAAACGAGGCATAGCTGAAATAAATTGAATTTATAACATTTTATCCAAATATTTAATTTCTTATCATTTATTCATAAGCCATCTTCTCCGTGCTTGTTTGTCCAAGTTCCATTTCACTGGATTTTATTGGTTAATCCAAAACATTTCCTCACCAAATCGGAGTAACGCTCCAGTTTGTGGTTTAAAGATGGAAAAAGAAGGCTGAATATTTTTGAGCTACAGCCTTAAGATGGTTTTATCTCGTATTCCTGAGCGAGTCGACTGTGGTTCTCTTTAAGCTTTTAAAAACGGAACACGTGAGAGAGAAAAATGCGACTCCCTTCTTTCATTTTGCATACCAATCACGGCAACGCGGTTAGGGTTTTCTACTCTTTTTCTTTTTTCTTTCTTTCTTTCTTTTTTTTAACAACAGCCAATTAAAAAAATCCAATCACGTTGAGTTTTAATCTTCTTTAGGCTTAAAAATTTTCAGTAGAAGATCAATGAGAATGCAAAGAGTCATCGAAAATAGAGTCGTTCCTATGCTCTCCATTAAGTTTTTATGATGGCAAATGAACCTCCTTCTTCTGCAAAGAGAGATTAAAAACCAAGCACTTTGTTCACGATGCATAGAGCCCCTTTGAAATATTGAACATCCTTAAAAACAGACGTTAAAAGTTTCGCTAGGTTAGGTACATTTAACAAAAAAAAAAAAAAAATTCGTTTTCGCGTTGCTTCAATTTAAATCCACGACGAATCTCCCGCTACGAGATTTTGATAATTCAATGTTAGAAATTTTTTCTGCGTAGTTAAAAAGATTCAAATTCATCATTAGTGAAGCTTCTGCTTTGTATTATGCACGTAGTTTGCCTCCTGTTTGATAAAACACTTGAATTTTCAATGAGGACTAAATCTATTCCGTTTTCGTTTTATCGAAGAGCTTTTAGACCTTAGAAGTGAGCGACATTCAGCAGATACACGCGAGATGTGTACAACCAATAAAGGTCGAGGGTCAAAATGCCATCGGAGAAGGTTGCTAAAGAACCATTTGATCGATTGCAAAGTTTTAAAGTTACAACTATAATATGAATAAATTAATCTTGGGCGCTTGTATTTGAAGATTGTGCTTCAAACGCCATCTTTTAAAAATAGTCTTGGAATTGTGTTAAAGCTTGACTGAAAAATGTCACAGTTCAACCATCATGTGCGAGATGAAATGTAAGGCGATTATAGGATGACTGCCAGCATTCCCTTCTTTCCTCTTCCCTTTTATTTTCGACGGTTCTTCGAAGGTATTGGGTCTGTTTACTTCAAATGCCGCATTAAAATTGTTTACAGTTGAATTTCATTTTAACTTTCTTTTCTTACCCTCTTAAAATTAAGTTTAAGATTGAGAACATTATCTATTATGAATCGGAGAATGCTTACTCCTGGGGAATTTTCCATCTTTAATCTTCATTTAATAAAAAGAATTTGCTTGCATAGTTTTACTCGGTTTCCTTTTAAGAATTCATTTGCTACGGATATATGAAAGCTCTCTATAAAATAAGCTATCTTATCTGCTTTTTTAACCTTGCCATAAAAAAAAGATCTCTTTTAACGATGATTTTCCTTATAAGGCCATAAATTCTTCTCACCCATTCATCCTCATGAGGGATATGGTTTAACATGGTGTAGCTTGCATGTACTTTGAGATTGCATAATATAAAGTGCTTTTAAAATGGTAACTTCAGCTCGATTTCATATCATCTCATTTTAATGGTAATTTCTAAAGCAGTTGAACTAATATTCAAGACGCGCTGCGAAGAAGTCTTTGTGATATTGTTAAATTATCTGTTTGTGTTTATTTGTGTATGAAAAATATCTATCTGAAGCTCATTTAATATACAGGATTGTCCAAAAATCCCTTTACAGTCTTTTATTTTCAAAAGCGAGGAAAACAAAACATCTGAGTAAAATGGATATGAGGAAGATAAAACATGGCGATCTTGGTTGCCACCTTGAAATCCGCAATATTGCATGGAAGTCAATTTTTTCAAATGGAAAATGGCTTTTGTGATAAACATACGGCAAAAATTCAAGGTGTGATTCTTTGGGTTATTTTAAGCATCTTTTGTCCTTTGATGATGTCTTTTGTTTCGAAGATACAAGGAGATAAAGCTTTTTCGACAAAAACAATAGTTATATTTTATGGAATGCATAAAATAAAATATACGAAAATTTTGGAACACTCGCTACCTTCTTTCTAGAGGATATACCACTGGCAACAAGAAATGTAATGTGGTTTATGTACAGTGGTGCCCCAGCGCATTTTAGTGGGATTGATCGTGATTTTATAAATGCAACATAACAAGACTGCTCCGTTGGATTTTTTCTATGGGGCCATCTGAAGTCGTTAATCAGTTTTCTACTCCAGTGGAAAATGTGGATTTGAGAAATCTGGTAGTTGATGGGTGTAATGCAATAAGAAATAACCCTGGTGTGTATGAAAGAGTTCGGCAGTCAATGAGAAGATTGGATTCATGCAGCTTAGCTGGTGATAGTCATTTTCAGCAGTTAATGTAGATTAAGAAGGTTTTTACATATAATATTAGTAAGAAAAGATTGTTTTGTCGAAAAACCTTTACGCCCTAAATCTTCGAAACGAATCGGCATTTCAAAAATCATCAAAGGATAAAAGATTCTTAAAATAACCCAAAGAATCACCCCCTTGAAATTTTGCCGTATGTTTAGTACACATCCTGTATAAAAACACCAAGGATTTTTTCAGAAATTCATTCCACTTGTTGGATTTGACTTATCTCTGTTTGGAAGCTATCGTCACCGACGGATTGCAAGGCACGGCTGATATTTCTATAACGCCCACGTACAGGACTCTGACACTTCGATCTGAATTATCCTCAGAAAGTTTCTGCATCATTTGCATTGAAGCCACTTTTGGGTTTGAGAAATCCGTAAAATGGACGAACGGCTGACCCACTTTCCACCACGTGCCGTCGAGTGATGCGTTGCGGGCTCTTAGTAAAGGCCATCAGAACCATGAATGTTGTTTCTTCATTAGTAGCGGTTTTGGGGCGACCACTACATGGATTATCACTCACATTTCTTGTTTCTTGGAATTTGGACAGGAGACACGCAACGGTCTTAGGCTATGCATTATAATTGATAAAGTTTAGCGACAATAGCTTCCAAACTAGGATAGTTACGTGAAATTTAACAAGTGGATTGAATTTCTGAGAATATTCTGGTGTTATTTGATTTGTTACGAGAGCTATTTTTTATTTGAAAAAAATGTCCTCCAAGCAATATAGTGGATTTAAAAATGCTGATACAGGGACTTTTGGGCCACCCTGTATACAGTACTTCAATAAATACAAACAAATTTAAAAACTCGTGTTTAAAAAGTGTCTTTCAAATCATCTCTTTGGATATTGTTGACCTACTTGCAATTCAGTTTGAATTCTCATTCACAGAATGTGATATTTCACATAATCGTTGACATAAACATTTCCGTTTAATTGACGTCATTAGGCTGAAATTGATGAACTGTATGTTTTAATTTATTTTATCTACTCTTCTATCGAATAGTATCGATATCTTAATTGGATTTCTTGGGTACTATTTATTTAAAGACAATGGATTTAATGCATGAACACAATGATTGTAATGCTAAAAGGATTCAGTATGATGGACTCCAGTGATTTCTTGCTTAAATGAATAGTTGCATGTTAATGTCAAAAATAATTGCCTCCTCTTTATATTTCTCAATAAAATTTTCAAAACCAGGAAACCAGGAAAAAAATCTGCAAATAAATATATGACGCAAACACTTCTTTTTTTCCGCTAAAGAGGAAAACATTCCATTTGCAGTCTAGTTTATTAGAGGAACAAAATTTGCCTGGGTGATATTTCACATAAGAATAAAACAGTTTATCCATAAATTTCACCCAGACAAAAATTGTCTAATCAGAAATTTCACTGAGACAAACGCTGTGAATAAAATGTATACGCTGTATTTAAATTAACTTAATCATTGTTTTGAATTAAGTCAATGTCAGCATACATTTTCTAACAAACATATAAACATTTTCTATCACTTTCCTTCTGTAGAACGAATTAGAAATTAAGGTTGAGAGAAAAATCAGAGCTTTTTTTTTAATCAAGAAAAGATCAAGGATACAAAAAAGGAGGGAGATATTAAATCTTAAAAGGCAAAAAAAGGAATAAATAAGAGGGAACTTTTTAAGTCATCAATGGAATAAGTTGAGAAATCTACAGTTCGATTTGTTTCCTCTTTACGTAAAATTGTTTTAGATAATGTTTTATTTCTCTTCACCTCCCACTCCTCTTTAAAATACCCAAAGAAAAAACGCAAGCAAAGCTGCCGGATTGCTGAGAAAACAAAAATAAAAAAAAATTAACAAGATTAGATTTTTATATTTTTAGAGTTTATTTTAATTATCACTTTTGCTGCTTCATTTGGCTTTAATTATTACTAAGCATAATGTCACTTAAAAAGCATAATGTTCTAACAAGGAACACCCTCAGATTCAAACAAAGGCACTTGCTCATTTTGACCATTCAATAATTTAGAGAGGCAAACAGATTATGTACAGATTTTCATGCAGATTCGCTTTATCAGCTTCGAAATGGCACTTGCTTACAGAGCTCTCTAGTGGGAAACATCGGAATTTTAGAGGAAACCTACTAACACCATTGAATTTAGAGATATATAAAAGAGCATGTGTGAATTTTGGTGCTAGGGTATTCTTTGTAAGAGCGAAGCTTGTCTTTTATTGCTTAATATACTGAGTTAATGAAATTGTCAAAGCTTTTTTATGCATTGTTTTCCAAGTATATGATTAGATTCTTTAATCAGAAGAGACGACAATGATATAATTTGAAAAAAATGGAAGGAAAAATTCTGCGACCTGGATTTTTTTTCTTTTCTCAGAAGAGACGATGGAACCGAATGCCCTGAAACAGGAATATGGTTAAAGAAAGCCGAGATGGCTCTTTGCACTTCTCCTGTTTTCATGGGGGATCTTCCGTAGGACGAAAGAGAGAGAAACAGAGGTCGATGTAAAACTATCTATATTGACGATTTTAAATAGAGTAGTAAAAAAATATAAGAAGAAACTTTTAGATCAGCATGTAAGCATGTTCAAATCCGCCATTAATAAACAAACAGTGCTCTTTATTCACGTAGTCATGTTTGAAGTAAGTAAATTAGATTTTGAGAAGCAAGTGAGCATATTAACTTAGAACAAGCAAGAATTTTAAATTAATTTTAATTTACCAGCTATGTTTTTTTATGTTGCTTCAAAGCAAAAACAACAGCAAAGGGCTCTAGTAATCATTCGAAAAAACTAATTCCGGGAATACGGAGGTTCTTCGTCAACACTTGCTACCGGTGAATAGAATAAAACTTTTCATGAGTATGAACTTCATGTACAGGTAGATCCCGTTATACACGATTTCGGTATCCGCGATTTCGGATATATGCGGTTTTCATTTAGTAGCACCATCGATCACCAACATGCGAAAGCTCTTCTATTTTTGTTAGGAGTGGAATTCGTTTTTGAGTTTTGTTTTGTTCCTATCCCTGTGTTTGTGCACATTTAGCACATCACTGGCTATCTATGAATGATAAGGTTGCTATGCATCAGCTTGGACAAGATCAGCTGAGTTTCTAATCTGTTTGCGAAAAGATTTATTGTTGTAGGACTTAAAATTCTGCCAAAACTTAAAGAAAGTATTATTACCGAAGGAAGCAAGCGGGCCCGAAAATCCTACCCGTTAGAAACTGAGTTGGAGGTCCTTGATGAAGATGAAGAAAACGTTACAGCCGACTATCAAGCAATTTTTAACGAAACATCCTGCCAGTTTGAACGATCCCTTAACATCCAGTCCGAGCTCCTCTTCCAAACTCTCTTCGGGATTCCACCAGCACTATTACAGGAAGGAGAATGTTGGAAACAGCATCAGAATCTTTTGGTACAGATGAGCCCAAAGCAATATAAAGTTTAGATTGTGGACACTTCTTTTTGTTGTACGTGTCATGTATTTTGAGTATTTTAGTGTATCTTGAGTTTTATAAAATAAAATAAGGTGCTATTTTAGTAAAAAAAAAAAATAGAAAACTGTTGTATTACTAATCCTGTACTTCTATAACGCAATTATTTACGTTATATCAGGAAAATAATTAATGCTTATGAGAACCAAACTCTATTCAGTACATGTTAAATGGAACCAGTTTTACGCGAATTCAGTATACACGGCAATTTCGCGGAACATATGTATCGCGTATAACGAGATCTACCTGTACGTACATTCGCTGCCTAAGTCTCCTGATGCATTCACAGATGCATTCGTTTAAAAGTTGTTAGCTTCCCCCGGAACAGTGAAATATTGTCTGCTTGAAATTATGGTCACAATTACCTCCCCCCCCCCCCCCCGACCTACGCCTCGCACCGAATATGTTTTCTTTCATAGCAAAATTAAAAATAATCTTCTTCATACTAACATACTTTAGGGATTTCTGCCCTAACTTCTCTTATTAACCCACGGTTTATTCTAGTTTATTCTTGGTTTTTTTTCTATCAGTTTCTTTTATTACTTCCTTCTTTGATAGAATAACCTGCTTTCTTTTTTTTCTTTTATTTACTCTTTCTTCTTTTTCTCCTTCTTGATCCTCTGATTATTATTTAATTATTATTTATTTGTTAAATTTGTTCGGAGTCTAAGTACTTTCCGTTCGTTCTATACTGGCCCTGGACGGATATTTGTAATTGTAAATGTTAAATAAATAAATAAATAAATAAATAAATAAATAAATAAATAAATAAATAAAAATTAACTTATTGGCTTGAAATCTAGTTGCTGCACGTCATGAAATTATAAGATTTGAGATTGACAAAAGATTCAGCAGAAGACGAAAATCGTCAGATAAGCAATGCCATTTCTTCCTCTATTGTTTCAAGTGAGACTGACTAATTTCCAAATAATCGTTCATCTTCTCCTATATATCGGGGTACACTTGAATACCGAATGATTTGCATTTCTCCCTTCCTTGCACCAGGATGCTGATTTCTATTCTAATTTTCGAATAGGAACAATTTAATGTTGATAAGGGTATTAAAGAATATAGACAGTCTAATTGTCGTATTGATTTTTATTGGATGAACGAACCGACTTATTGTCTTGAAGGTGTCCTGCAGTAGGCTAAATTAACGTTAAAGCATATAGGAGTTGCAAACTGTGTGGTTTATTTCTACGGTATAGCAAAACAATGCACAATGGCGCTCCAAGAACGTTTTGCCTCTGATGTTGAAGAGAGCACAATTTTCTTCACACGGTTGTTTGATTTGTCGTAACCTCTTCTTCTTCTATAGGACACCATCAAACCGTTATAATCCTTCAATGAAGCGTTTTCGACCCCCTGTTCATATGACATTTTCTGCTTGTTTTGATCCCTGAAATATATTCGTGAAACACTATTATACAGGATGCGTCAGCTATTTGAGAAGAGTTTTTAGATGCCGTAAGTGGCCCAATTGTGACTACATATGTTTTTGTCGTCTTCAGCCAACTAGGAAGCTTTAAATCTTAAACAGGAAATGAAAAGTCATGCTGTTCTCGACGTTTTAGCCGCCAACCATGGAGATTTAGGGATAGCAACATTTTTGAATCTTGTCAGGTCCTTCGTCTTTAATATCAGAAAAGGGCCTTTGGCCTCTGTCGGGAATGTTTTCAGTGGCCAAAAGAAAAAAACATTCTCAACGTTCGGACGCTGTCAGGAAAGTCGAGTTTATCCAGCAAGTCCAAGGATCATCAACGATAGCCCCAACAAGTCAATCAGTGCCATTGCAATGTATTAGAGTCAACAAACAGGCATGTGGTTCACGACAATGTTAGGTATAAAATCTTATATTATGAGAAGAGGGCGGTTCATATACGATAAAACTTGGGAAAACTGTATGATCTGGTCGAAACGCTTGCTAAAGTCAAACAATCTGATACGACCAACCTGCTCTGGTTTTTGTCCTCCTAGTTTGCCCGATTTAAATCTTCTGGACTACTACGTCTGAGGCGTCGTTGAAGAGAGGTCAACAAACATGCCCCTAATACCAAGGTCTTGTTGAAGGCTGCCATTAGGGACACTATGGCCAACATAAATAAAGATCACCTGATTAAGCCATGTAATAGCTTCAGAAGCCGTATCGAGTTCGTTATCGAGGCCGAAGGCATTTATATCGAATAATCTTTTCTATACACAAGTAAAAACTTACGTACCAAGCTATATATTAATTTTGTTCTCAAATAGCTGAAGCACCCTGTAAATGTTTCGAAAGATAATGTTTTAGTTTACTGCGTAATTTAATAAAGATTCTTTCCAGTTAGCCGTTAACAGTTCTTACCACGTAAACACTAAATTTTAATAGATTAATGTTCCCTGGTGGATATAATATTGTTCATAAATTCTCTTTTTTCTTTTTTTTTCTTTTTATTGTAGTGGAAGATGGCACATATCATGTGATTCGGGATTGCGCCAATATGGATTCCACCCCTATCGACGGCCAAATGTGCATAACTCAACCCGGTGGCAACTTCAACTGCCGGTGCTTCGGCGATGCTTGTAACAATGCCGTCACCGGCCGCCTCTCCTGGATCCTTACTGCTGCCCTCGTCACCTCCACGCTGCTCTTCTACGCAAACCGATGAGCGGGTCGACCATTCTCCATTTAAGAACTGCATTAAAAAAAAGAAGCGTAATGCGTACTAGTCAATCAAAATATATTATTCATTAATATACGATGCCAGGGCCTTGACTTAATAATTTAATGGTTCAGTGGCGTTTCAAAGAACGCCAAAAAATAAAACAAAAATTTATTCCAATCTCTTGTTGCCTGAATACTATACTTGTTAAATTTTTAATTCTTTTTAAAATAATGTTAACTTTGTAGATAATACTTAAATATGTAATATATTAATCAATTTTCATATTATATAGTTCTCGCTGTTATAGAATGGATATGTTAACAGGTTATCCAAGTCTCTCTTTTTTTTTTTTTTTAAAGTAGCCTAACAAAGTTTGGCGCAGGTTTTTCTTGATACATTTGGATTGTATAATGACATAAAAAATGACGTTTATTTAAATAAACATTTTACATTGAGTGGTTTTATATATTTACCTATACATGAAAAGCTTTGTTGTTGAAAAGCCCAAGCCTTTTAAACAAATTATAAAAATTTTGAGTAGTGTATATTAATGTTAAAAGACACTTTTCCTTCTTTTTGTAAGAGAAATAGGACGCGAGATTTTCAGTATTTGTTATGTATATACATTGGGACAATTGTTTTAAGGGACAATATGTATTCATTTGTATTTATTACTACTGTTGCTGTTGTATATATTTCAAACTTTGTAATTTGCGTGAGGAGAAAAAACTATATTTATTCAATAAAGAGCAATTTTATTTTCAATATCGTGTTCTTCCGTTTATTGTCCCTTTTTTTTGTAATTAAGTCGGAAGCTTAGAGACAAGAGAAGGAAATAGAAGTCGGGATTGGTTGCCTCACAAACACAGCGACCTTCGAAGGGCTAACCTCCCTCTCTCCATCGACGGTTATATCTAAGTCACGTGAGACGAAATATTAAGAAAATAGAGAGCTACTTTGGCGTTCTACCTTTTCAGAGAGAAAAAGCAAAGACGGGAAAAGAAAGTCGCAGTAGCTGGCCAGTCATCATAGAACGAAATTGGAGGAAAAATTCTTAATCCAAGAATTTTATATAAATAGCATATTTTTAATAAGTTTTAATTCTATATATGTTTTGATTAGGGGAAAATATCGGCATAGTTTCTTTTTAAATTAGAAAAAGTTAATTTGTTTTTGTGTGTACTTTCGAATTGAAACGAACGATGAATTTGTCTGGGAAATTCTTCGTCTTCATCTTCGGGTTCTTCCAGCTGCTCATTCCTTATGGTAAGAAAAGCAAATTTTGTTTGTTTATCTTTCTTTAATTAATAAAACTTAATAGAAACTTTTTTATTTTTTTCTAAAATATTTTTTACTCCGATAATAGTCATTTACTTTCAATGCTCATTTACATGTTACTTTTCAGTCTAAAATCGCTCTTGGCGGGTTTTAATGATCGTGTCTCTTAATCGGCTGCAGTAAAAACATTTGTATTTTTAGATAATTATAATAAAGTTTTTCTTACTGCCTACTTCGTTTTAACGTTCTTGCTTTCGCTAAATAAATATTAAGTGGGAAACCAAATAAGTTATGAGGCGTGAATTATGATATCAAATTATGTTGCCGATCTTTTTATTTTTTGAGTCTTGCTTTTATTTGAACCCAGTGGATGCAGACATCATTCACTACATTAAGCAAGAGTTAATTATTCTCCTTATTAATGTTGATTTCTTCATTTACAACCCTTCTTTTTTTTTTTTTACTTTTCTTTTCGTCGCTCCACAATGAATTGTTATTAAAATCTGATTTACGACGTGAATGCCGCCGCTGCCGTTTATTTAGCGAACTTTCTCTGCTCCTGATAAACTAATTCATTCGCTGGAAAGGAGGCTCGTTTTCTTTAACCTCCTTTATCCCTTCTACTCGATCGATTTTCTCCTCACTGGAAAACTATGTTTCTAATATTCAGAAGCAGTTTTCAAACTGAATTAGTTTATTATCTTCGTGTTACATTGTTTAAGGTCGCTATTATAAAGTTCTTTCCGAGGTGATGTCTTATTGTAAACTGTTTCGATAGTGAGGAGTAAAAATTTTATGAACTATATTACTGAATTAAATGTATTAATTAAAATACTCAGAAGAAACAGTTCACTTGAGGATCTGAGCTCGAGCTTTAATTTATTATTCATATTTTCATAAATTACTTCTTAACAGCTCTTAAATCAGACTCTATTGTGTCATTAAATTTTTATGTGCGTTCCCTAATATCATCTTAAGAAGAAATTATTTAAGAAATAACATAGCCGCTTGAAATGTAAAAATCGTAAATAGTACATTGGGAACCAACTTGAGTTTAATAACTTTAGGGGCCACCTTAAACTATAACGCGGTTAGAATACGAAATTTAGAAAATAAAATGCACGATAATTTCAAATATGGAATCGCTATAGGGATCGTTGCTCAACTCTGTCTCCCTTATGATGTCGTTTGATTGAATTCTCTCTTACCTCCGGTGAATATTTAATTGATTTTTCCTTTGCAGGTGAATCGGCCAGATGTTACGTGTGCGATTCTCAGCGTAATCCTCTGTGCGGCGATCCCTTCACGGCGTTCGGCGTCTTTCTCGTCGACTGCGAAAGAGCCATGCCCTCACCTTACATGATGCGATCTAACATGTGCAGAAAAATCTCCAGCAGACGTAAGTATAAACATCCCATCTCTTTATCCATCATGGAATAATATTTATTTTGTAAATTTTGTTACATAACATCTTTCACTTAATCGTCTTTCGAGAGGATATTTTTATTGTATTTTTAATATAACTATTTTACATTACTAAATAGATCGATTCTTAAATTTTTTTCTTTTGACGGTACTGAAATCCTTAAACGAAGTTAGCAAAACTGCTAAAAGCAAAAAGTGTTAAGAAACGTTTCTGTGTTACGCAATAACGATGAAAGTGTTTCTGTCACCTTCATGTGTCAATTTCTATGCCATTGTCAATTTTATAACCGGGAAATTACTCGTGTTAGCTACTGAGAGATCTTATATGTTTTTTTTTGCTTTATTTTCTTTTTCGTCAAGGTTGAAATTGGAACGTGTGATGATCAAGTTTCATGTCTTTTGAAGCGTGAAAGGGGTTAGTGGTAGAGGCGAAACTATAGAATTTTTAATATTTCCTTGTTTTGGATTTCTTTTTTTTTTTCCTATAAGTATAGGTAAACATTAAGTGCAAATCGAATTTCTCAAATAGCTCCAAGGTCTATTCCACGTTCAATCTTTATTTTTTGTTTAATTGTTCATTTTTATTTTTTTAGAAGTTACAACGTACTCTTACATAAGGAAAAATTCTATTTACATTACCCTCCTTTGTTTTCGAAAGAGAAAAGATCTTTTCTTTTGTCATTTTCTGACATTTGGGTTTTTTTCTTAAAAGCCTTTCGATATTTGTGAAAGTGATCTCGGGTTCAATGAACTACTACTTCATTAAATCAATGTTATTTCAATCTGTCATAAAAGTGATATTACTATATGGCATAGCTTTGAATAAACTATTAATAATACATTGAGTAGGATTGGGCAGCTTATTGTTATTGAAGTTTCCCGAGTCAAGTGAGTTGATTTCTCATCTTTGCTGAACAACGTCAATTCTGTTTGAAATTTCCACGACAGCTTTTACAATTCCTTTTTTATTTTTCATGAGATGAATATCCCCATTTGATTTTTCAATCCAGGCGGTTCTGTCTGAATGCTGTACTTCATAAATATTTCGTCATCGCTTTGTTGCTGCTATTTACGAATGCTTTTGATAGCGCTCACTCGACCATGAAAATGCATTTGGAAATGAAATTAATTTATTGTATTTATCTCGTGATTCGTTTCTAGGTAAAACATTAATAGGTGTTCTTTTTTCCTCCTTTGATTCCTTTCCCTTTCTTTATTTTTCTTCTTCGTTGTCCTACTTTTTTACCGGAAATTCTTAAGATGACATTAACACGATGGCATTTATAATTTTGAAGAAGAATATGGTACCATAACAGCATGTTTCATATGTTTCGAGTAATTTTGATTTAAGTATTATGAGATTTGAAATAAGTATTTAAGTATTTATAAAAACATGTTTGACGCTTGAAAAATATACTTTTCAGGATTCCATTAAAGTTATTTTTTTTTCTGCACTTACAGAATGTAATATTTTATCAAGAAGAGATGAAGGGGGAGAGGGCTGTTCTTAGCCGAACCTACTTAAGGGCTATTATGTTTAGTTTCTTGTTACACAGTCCAATCCATGCAAAATATTACTCAAATTCACAGCAGTCATTTACGGATTACGTGAAATTATATAATAAAGATATTGTCTGTTAGAATCACTGAGCAAATAATTTACATATACTGTAGTATACCTGAAGGTTGCTATTTCGTCCAACCCGTCATGATCGTAGAAAAAATCTACTGCTTAAAACTTTGCCTATCATTTTAAAAACTGTTGTAAGCTTTTATTTCAATAATTTTCAGTTGACTTCTCAATAAATAACTACATACAAAAGAAAAACATAATTCCTTGATATCTATCTAATCTTTGAACAGAGATGAGGAGGAATAAGTACAATGAAACATACCAAAAAGAAAGACAGAAACCAAAGAAAGATTACTAAAAGATTTAGCAGAGATAGCTTAATAAAAGTCGACATTGACAACACCCTTAAAAATCGAATCGCCTTATTTACAAACAATTGGCCCCCGTCGTTCGGTTTCACAACACTGACGACGACGGTTCGGTTGCGCGGCCTCCAATTCTCCCTGGGCGGCAACCCCAACTATAAGTCCCTTTAATGACGCATTTCCTGTTAGGGTTTTTACACAGACTGTAGTTTACTGTCAGAATCCTTTTACTAGGTACCTGCAATTCCATTTCAAAATATCCACCTTCTGTTCAGTAATTGATAACTCTTTTTCCTCCTTAGAAGAGGCAATTATGCAGCAAGAGATTCCCATTGTAATTCAAAGAATATAGCAATTAAATCTTATCAACCCTATCCATCACATCAATTAATTTTATATAAAAAATTGTGCTTATTAGAAAAAATGACTGAGAATTATTCTATAGAAGTGAGGATGTAATTTTCCACTGTCTGGAAGTTTAAATACAGCTTAGAGAATTGAAATGCTCTGTATTTACTTTTCGCAAACCGTCAACCTCTGAAGCGGACCTGGAAGAGAGTTAATGCTTAAAATGTTCAGAAGCAATAAATGAGTCTGACATTAGTTCCAGTAAAAAATATTGAGCCGCCAGTGAAAATGTTAACCGTAATCGGCTTTGCTGTGTCGGCCAACAGAGTTGCTTCTTCACCCTTAAAAGCCACTCGACCCACACGCCAAAATAAGCTTTAAAAAGTCGACTTTTTTGCCTAAAAAACAAAACCAGAAGCTCTAAACGTCCTGTGTAAAAGAGGAGAAGAAAGTGAGCGTGAACCCTTCATCCTCCTTCGGCGTCCCTCTTTCGTGTTCTCCGGGGCAAAGGGAGGAGAAGGATTGTTCTCCTAATCCTGTTAATCCCTCCTACTTCTAAGTTTTTTATTTCCGTTTGTTTTTTCAAATTATTCGGTAATTTGCATAACAATTTCCATAACTCATGTAATTGTGTAACCCCATTACATCAAATGATAATCCCAATTACTCTTCTTCCTTTCGCTACTAAGGAACTGAGATTATTTAGGTAAAATTATTATGCTTATGAGTTAATAATTACCTAACAAAGCATACAACTCAGCTATAATTTTTTCCTTTTAATTTTTAAATCAGATATTTCTTCTTATTCTAGCATAACTCAAATTTTGAGAGGGTTTGTAGAATAACTATTTTTTGTTATTTGATTTGTAGAATAACTTCCTCAAATATTCTAAACCGAAAAACATATGCATCATAGAACATAATTTATTTAAATCCTTAATTATTGATTCATTATTTGTTAGATTCTTAGATTCTTTTAAAAAATTTTAACAAAGAAGGATTATACATACATTTCTATTATCTTCTTGGGAGGAGGGGGGAACAATAACGAAGAGACACAAAGTTCAATTCTTCTTACAGAAGAGGAAAAAGTACCTTTAGAATACAGTAAAAAAAAATAGTATTGAATACATAGAAAATTTAGAATATTTTTCGAAAGACTATTAACTTTATAAATATGAAAAAATTTTATTGGGTCACCGTAATTATCTTCATCTCTGTTAACACTTGGTTGCTACTAATATGTTTTGTCAGCCTTGAATTGACCATTGTTGTCGATCGAGAGTCCTTCGTCATTTCATCATCAACCGAGACACACAAACACGTAGAAGCATAGGTTCACATATGCCTGTTTATAATATCACTTGTTTATTGCCTGATCCTTTGAAAAGACAATTGGAAAAAAAAGTTTGTCCTTCATGTGGGTTGTTAATTTTTTTTTATAATTGCACTAATGCTATAATGCATCACATGGTATAATGTTTCCTGCTTATTTAAATCGAACTTAGACTTTCCTAAACAGGAAGCATTAAAATAAATAAATCAATATTGAGCTTTTTTTATCGATTGTTTTGAACTTTCCTTGTTTTATGAAGATTTAATTTAGGCGTTCCCTAGTTCTGAAGTTAAAAGATTTTTTTTTATTAAATAAAAAGGTAAGTTTTGATTTTGACTTTTTTTTAATAAGCGGAAGGGTTTTGCTCTTACGTCATTGTTTTTGCGTGATTTTTCTATTCTGTTCACGATAATCAGACCATTTCTCATTTCTTTCACTCACTGATTTTTATTTCCCTTGAGATAGAGATTTCTTTTCCCTTTTTTAATTTATTTTTTCTACCCTTCACCCATTTAAACATGTTCCTTCCAAATGCCATTTCATTGACATTCAAGAGTTTTTTAATCGTAATAAATTTATATAATTCTAATTTTTTTTTTTATCTCCTTCGTTTTTGCCCCATTCGTTTTTATTTAAGATTACTTTTTTATTCATCAAAAAGTTTGCCTGTCACTTTCTCACAGGATATTAATTAATAAGTTGACAAAAACTATTTATTTATTTACTTTTTTGCTTCCATTATTGATTTCCACTCCAATTTTAATAAAGTTTCGAAGAATGACATTTCTCATTTTAAAAACTTCGTTATCATCAAATTTGATTTATAAAGAAATGAAATTAAGATATTTTCATTGGATTGAATTTAAGGGTTTAAAACCCCGCTCCTCTTACTTTGCTCTTTGCATTCGCATACATATTAAATTTGCAATTATCGAATCGATTAGAAACGAGAGTGATTTGAATAGTCAATATTCCGGGGAGGGGGGCAAAAATCAGGCAGTAATAAACGTGTATTAATTAAAACACTTAATAATAAACATTTTATGATTAACAGTAAAAATCCTTTAAAAACTTTGCACAGTAACTAACAATACTTATAAATTATAATCTTAAAGGAAATAGTCCAGTATTGATTTTTATTTTGCGTTATTCATTCATTGACAACCAATTTACAGTCAGTGACAAAAGTATAGGAACTCTATCGGTTTGTTTGTTTTTAAAAAACGCCTTATGGAATATTTATTATTTTTTCCAGTTATTGTAAAACCTAATTTGAAATATACATGTATAGCTAAAAGAAGAAATGATCTCATTAATGTGTTGAAAACCTGAAAATTCTATTTAAAAAAAAAACAAACAAAAAAAAAAAACACCGCGACCAAAATATAGGAATTTCTGAAAATCTTTTCTTTTATGTCAAAAAATGGCCCCCCCACCTATATAAAATACAGGATGTCCCAAATTGATATATACACTCTTTGAAACGTTATAACTAAGTAACGAAATGAGATAGAAATGTAAGGTTTGTTGTATTTTATTCCTTAAACTTCTTTAAGCCCGTACAGGTTCAAAATGTCCACCTTCTGCCACAGTATGCTCCCAATACCGACGTCGAACAGAGCGACATACAGACTGGATTGTAGCTAATGGAATATCATTGATGGAATGTTCAATCTGATCTCTTAATTCCGTCAGTGTTTGTGGGTTTGTGGCGTACACTGTGTTCTTTAAAGTTCCCCAAAGGTAGAAGTCGAGAGGGGTTAAATCGGAAGATCGAGGCGGGAACTCCGTAGCACTTCCTCTTCGTCCTATCTATCTGTGATTGAACGTGTGATCGAGGATAGTTCTCACATCGACATGAAAATGTGGTGGAGCCCCGTCTAGATTATACACAACAAACCTTATATTTCTATCTCATTTCCTTGCTGAGCTAAAACGTTTCAAAGAGTGTATACATCAATTTGGGACACTCTGTAGTTGCATCTGGGACATGCCATTTTAATAGAGAGGATTTTCAATATTTGATGATTAGTGCTCAGAGAAGAACATGATAAGAGGCTCAGCTCTACCTGCATTTGAAAAGGGGCAGGTTTCTGCCTTTTACAAAGATGGGAAACGAATTTCGGAAATGGGTTCACTTATATATCGAAGTAAACATGTCGTTACGTCATATTTAGAAGATCCCGGAACATATGGAGTAAAGAAGAGGTCTGGAAGACCGTCTGCAATAAGCAAGAGAGATGCCAGAGCTCTATTTCCAGCTGCATCAAATTCTGAAAGCACAGGCAAAGATTTGAAATTCAAGTTGGGCTGAACTTCAGTGTACAACTTCAGTGTTCAACAGAAACTCCTCATATTGTTCTCAGGAAACTGTGCCGAAAACCAGCAGTGAAACCACGACATAAAGATGTCCTTCGAGAATTTACTTCACACATGAGTTGGACCATTGAATGGAAAATGATTATCTTCTCAGACGAGAAGAAATTCAATTTAGATGATCCTGATGAATTCAGATACTAATTTCATGATTTAAGGGAGGAAGATATACTCTTATTACGGCGTCAAGCAGGTGGAGGTTCCCTAATGAACTGGAGAGCTATTGATTATGGTACAAAATGTGAACCGTAGTTTATGGACAGTCGCATAACATCAAGAGATTTCATAGAACTACTGTCACGAGTTCTTCCTCGTCAAAGAAGATCGATGGTGGGACCAAAATGGCAGTTCCAATACGACAATGCTGCCATTCATACTGCAATGTGTGTGTTAGAGAAAGATTTTAGCCTGAAGAAAATCAAGCTTTTCAAGACTCCAGCCTTATCACCCGACATGAACCCTATCGAAAATATTCGGATCATGTTGGCAAGAGATACGTACAAGAATGGCAGATAATTTTCATCCATACAAGAACCCAAAGAAGCCATTATTTTATCGTTGCAGAATCTAGTTCAAAATGATATTAAAAACCTGTAGGATAGCATGCTTAACTGAATACATGCCTTGATCAGTGTTCAAGGTTCCTATACAAAATGTATTAAAGTATTCGACTACATTGAAACACACAAATTCCTTAAAATAAAATATGAAAGTTCCTATACTTTTGTAGCGGTGTTTTTTTAGACTTTTCAACACATTAATGAGATCATTTCTTCTTTTAGCTATACATGTATATTTCAAATTAAGTTTTACAATATCTGGAAAAAAATAATAAATGTTCCCTAAGGCGTTTTTTAAAAACAAACAAAACAATAGAGTTCCTATAACTTTGTCACTGACTGTAATAGGCGCACTCTACTTAGGACGTGTAGATCCTCCTTCAACTTGAAATATATCCAGTACAGCTTGAATGCATAAGGGCATTGACTCTATAAAGGGTTGAAAACGCTGGTGAAAGTCGACTCCACTCCAAAATGAAGGATCATGTAAAGGCAAGATGAGAACATCCCTTTTCAGCTCGTCTCATAAATGTTCTATAAGGCTGAAAGCTGATAAATGTGCAGGTACCGTAACAGCATTACTCATTTCATGCTTTGTATGGGGCGTTATTCCTTTGTTAGATGCCATCACCAGATACAAGATGTTTCTAAGTATGAAAGAATCATGGCGATATTTCATATTTCAGATCTGTTCAAAGGGCAGTAATATATGAGATACACGTCATTTACCATACACGAGGGGAGAAAGGCATCACCATGCTGCTTAATATTAAATTTATCTCCTTGCACTATGGAATTTTTCGCTCTATCTGGTTTCAACTGTTTGTTTTCCCTTTCCTGTTTTACTATTCGACGTATATACTAGATATAGGCCGGCTGAGAATGTTTGGGCGAGGTCCTCTGCTTCGTAATCATCCGATCGCGGGTTCAGATCCCGCCCGCAGGGGCATGGATGTTCGTGTTTGCTCTTTTTAATCCCTATTACGGTCTTCAATCCACATTTGGTCAGTGTAGAGGCTTATTGGCCAATTTCTCTTCAAATTAATTATGTTTGGAGTATGGAGGGGGGGGGGGGAATTAAAGGAGACCCCGCCCTACAGTGGATTAATGATGGTTGCGAATGATGATAATGAATAGACACTGTTGCATGTGAATTTCGTAGAAGGACAGTCATTTGGAAAAGGTTAATCTAGCTCTTCAAGCGTCCACAGACTTTCCTCGTTCAAAGTTTCTCAACCATCATAGCTCAAATTGAAGCAGAGCACATTGATCCACTAGATGTATATCTTTTCATTTAAAATCCGCGTGATTCTTACATTTACATGGAACGGGATGTAGTGTTTCATTAAATTGATCAATCAGTTTGCGTCTTTTTTCGATATAACGTTCTTCACTCACGATAAGAACTTGCATTTCATTATTAGACATTAGTAAATAAATTCAAGGAGGAAACTCAAAAACGTCGATCGTTCCTATTGATTATATAGAAAGTATCCTGAAAGGCTCAAAGATGTTCAGCCGTTCAGAAATGAGACAATAAGACACCAATTTAATTAAAACCCTAGCATTTAAACCTGATTTTCCCATCTCTGACTGAGTTTGAAAGATTTTTTATGGTTCCTGATCCTAAAGTTGAACGAAGCTCTCGAGTTCGTAGATCTAGATAATTGTCGTTCGGGTAATTGGGGTTCTACTATACTAGAATTATATGAGAAAACATAACTATAAACTAAAAGCTAGAGGTTCTAAATTGGTATGCAAATTAAAATGAACGTCACATTCACGCCATTATTCCGAAGTTGGGTTATCTCACGAAATGCTTTTATACAAATTAAGATAGACCATAATAGGTTCCATGTCTGTTTCTCCCTTGAGATCGTGATTGTGCCTTAAACTTATTAATTTGAACGTTCTCCCCTGTATTAATTTTTAATGAATCAATTAGATGGAAATGTTCTCAGTGCCACGATTGTGACGTCACGGTTGCTGGGATCCTCGAATAGGCATCTTGCCCTAATGAAATAACTTTTAAATACTTCCGAAATTTTTACATTGCACACTTTGTGCATGTTCCTCAAAAGGAGTTTACGTTTACGGGTGGAATCGCGTCATTTCTCTTCGCCTATTACACCTGAATTTGACAGGTAATGAGACGTTCCGTGACACTCGAATGATATATATGAGCAAAAGACGAAGGGGGTTATTGCATGGCAAAAATAGTTGCCATTAGGACAATTAGTTTGAAATATTATAGCCATTCGTATCTATTATCTTCTACATTTAATGTTATTTTTAAATGGGTCCCCCCCCCCTCCCCCTCCTGGAATGTGCGATAAAAAATTATTTACGGGTGAACGGTATGAAATTTTGTTTCTGCTCTTAAAGGAAAAGCTACGCAGCGGTCTTCTGGCTTTCCCACGCTTAGATTTATATTTTTAAAGATTTTTTTTTCTGCCATTTGTCTGTATTCTATTGGCCTAAACGGCTGAACGAAAAAATCATCTTTATTGTCAAAATTTATCGTGTATTTTGATTGAATACGAGATCCGTTATTTTTTTAATGCGAAAAAATTTTTCCCTTAAAAAAGCAGCATTTTTGCTGACATAATTTTTCTGTATATCAAATCGTTTTCGAGATAGTGGATCCGAATATAACAAAATCGTCTATCAAATTCAATTAAGAAGATCAAAATGTATTGATATTTCAAGAAACCGTGTAGGCTACAAAAAATTTCTCCATGTTTGTGCTTACAAACACAACAAAGATTTCCCATCAATTATACAAACTGTAAATTTTGAAAATAATTAGAAATTTAGAATACATCCCTTAACAAATAATCAAAATCATATATACCGTAAAATCTTGAATACACGCCCGGGCGTCTATTTGTTTCAATGGTCCGGGGGGGGGGGGGCGCGCAGTGATTAATCGAGACTCGGCGTTTATTTGAGACCCGGCGTTAAGGGCTATTCCCAATAACAGGGTGTCTAATAGGGTGTCCCAAAACTATGCGTAAAATTCCCTGATTTATCCCGATTGATCATGTAATTTTCCCTGACCAATTTTTCGTTCAAATTTCGCATTTATTTGCTGATTTTGTAAAGTTCCCTGACTTTTCCCGGTTTTCCCAGTCACCCTGCAATAAATCCGACAAAGTTTTGAATTGCAATTTAATAAAAAAAAACGTTTTCAGTAAAACTAAAAATTAATAATTAGATAATATTATCTTCTGGTTCGGAATCACTGTAGATAACTGCCTCATTATTATAAAGTTCTTCACCATCTTCGATCTCTTGCAGGATAATGGTTTCTGTATCCGCATAGAATCGCGCAATTTCAGCAATGCTACATCGTATGATTTTCTTTTTCCGGATTCCATGTTTACCTGCACATTTAGTTAACCACTGAGCATAAGAAGTAACTTACCGGTACTTAAAGTAAAATAAAATCAAGTAACAAAAAACTAACCTGAATGAAAAAACGCCGGAATTGTTATCGATGACCCGAATAAAGACCCGCCGTTTATTTGAGACCCGGCGTTTAATCTATATTTTACACCCCACCCGGCTTTTATTTGAGACCGGCGTGTATTCAAGATTTTACGGTATAGCTTTTTTTTTATTCAAAATAGCTAACTTTTAATCTAATATGTTCTATCAAATCTAATATATAAATTTTGCTTTAAAGGTTTTTTTGCATTTTCATAATTTTACAGTTTGTATTTTTGTAGGAAAATCTTTATTTGTTTTAGTTGTGCTTATTTATGTGTTGTGGTATTAAAGGAATTAATTTTAAATGAATTATTTAGTTTGACAGTAAGCTTACACATGAATCGAGTAATGGTTAGATTATAAAATTTAATTTTATTTATTTTAATCAAATATTAGATACATTATATAGCAGTAATCAATTTTAAGCGCTATTATTAAACGTAAATAGCGGTGGACAATAATATTTGGACAATATTAAATAAATATGCTTTCGTTTGCTAATCCAATTTCATCATGTATAATCCTATATTTAAAATTGTCCAACTTCTAATGGAATATTATTAATGCACTTAGATTATTGAAAGCAAATTAAATGATATTTGAATTTAAAACTATGAAAATCAGCTCTATGAATAATAGACGACATAATGTTTACTAGAAATTCATTTGTATAGTTAGTGTTCGAGTTTGTTTCAGAATAGTTCTCTTATCATCAGAAAAATGCTTAGTCAATTCTGTAAAAATACAGCAAGAGATGTGTTGAATATACTATGTAACTGATAGAATAAATCGGTACGTTGCCGTAAAAGAAGAGCATATGAGGACAGGAAGAGACCGTTAAAAATTTAAAAAGAAATCTCGAATCGCTCGAGCAATAGAGTGTAATGCTGTGACGCCCTTGGTGGCATTGCGGCCTCGTCCAGGCGTTGCTTTCCATCCAAATTGGTTTGTTTATGGAGATTTCACACCATCGACTAGTTCCTTTTTTTTTCTTCCGGCTAGTGAATAAGTTTACTCCTGTGGAAAAATGCGCTGGACAGTATCATGTGTTGGCTCGCTAAAAGCTCCTTCAAACGGATTTCAAAGCTTTCGTTGCTGTTACCACGTAAAACGCTTTTAAAGTTTACAACTGCTGTTTGATAGTAAAATAGCTTAACATAGTCACATTTTTTTAATCTAGAGTTACATGAATCTGTGTTTAATACGTTTTATTGGTAATTAAAATGACATCGATTCATTGTCAATACACAGCGTTAGTAAAGCAATAATATGGATGTTGCTTCGGACTCCAGTTTATGGCTAAAGAGCGTGAGGATTTTTCATGAAAGAAACTATGGTCCAAGAGTGGATAAACAAATGAACCTAACAGGCTTAGGCTCCGAAACTTATCAAAAGCTATGAGAGATAAATTATATTATGACACCTCTCTTAAATCATGAATTGTGCCAAATGTCGCATGACAATAACATGTAAAATATTTAAATAGCATCATACATCTTCAGACACATATCTGCTTCGTATTATTAAGAATCGGGTCGTTCAAATGAGCTCAACGACTTCCAACGTGGAACCATCATAAGATGCCACTTGTGCAGTTCTCAATTCTGTGAGATTTCCACCGTTTTACAAATAGCCCGTACAACAATATGAAAAGTGATTGCGAAGTGGAAGACCCAGGGAACAACAACAGTGCAACCACTAACTGGCAGACCCAAGAAATTACCAGAGAGATCATCGAGTGCTTACACGCGTAACACGGAGCAATCACAAGGTCTTCTGATAGAATGATTGCTGCAGAGTTCAGAAATTCTGCCTTCTGTGTTGCCAGTACAATCGCTATTCGTCGGGAACTCCATTCCTTAGGTTTCCACAGTCGTGCTGCTGCTCACAAGCCCTTCATCACTGACAACAGTTCCACGTGACGTTTGGAGTGGTGTAAAACTCGCAGAATTTGGAGCATGGAACTGGAAACGTATCCTATGGACTGATGACTCACGGTATATATTCTGGCAATCAGATGGATGAAGTCTTTAAGACAAAGGGGTTGATGAAATGGATTGGCCGACCAGGAGTCGCAATCTAAATCCCATTGAACATCTGTGTGATGAAGTGGAACGTCAACTAAGAGCCAGACTACGCCGTCCTTCATCTGTGGCTGAATTAACTAGTGCTCTGAGGTAGGAATGGAGGGAAATTCTAGCTTCTTACTACCAGAAACTGGTGGAAAGCCTTCCTCGGAGGGTGAGGCTATCATTAGAGTAAAAGGGGAGTGCCACCGCTTACTATTTCCTGTTATCTGAAGCCTGCGACGCAGAAATGCTAGTGTCCCTAAACCTTTATCACATTGAGTATAATGAATCCGAGTTCAAAAACGAAAAAAACTTTTTTCAATATAGAAAAAATAGTTATTTATGAAGCCTTTTTATATCATGGTATCGTAAATGCGCGTACTGTAAATCCAATACCTCTTTAGAAGCTTTGGCCCACTCTTTCTTTCAGGCAAGCCTTAGATATTACATCACAGTTTACTGAATACATCTCTGGATATTTTCTAATGATAGCTATGAATATATATATACTTAATTATAACAAGTAAATAGTTAAAAATATGATTGGATTCTCTTGTTTGCATACACAATAAAATCTTGTAAACATTCCAAGGAGGAGCTTTAGCAGTGACATTTATACGTTTATTAAAAAGAAATCAATCCCCTCCCCCCCGCCTCCCGAGTAGGATAAGGCAAGTCATCTATTTTTACCCCTACATCTGCACTTTATACCTCTCCCCAAGTTTTTATTAATCAATAAATTGATTTTCGCGAACGTAATATGTAAAAAAATGTAAAAAACCTCGTATCTTCTTTCCTTTCTCATCATTTCCGAACGTATGATATATCACATGCCATATGTTGCCATAGTTCTAAGGACCAAGGGAATGCCACCCCCGCAAATCCGATCCCACTGGAACAATTGAGCCTAAACTTCATAGTACTGTAGATCTTGCCTAGAGGAATCTGGATACTGGATTTTACGCCTTTACGTACCTACATAGCGCATAGATAGGTTGCCCTCTCTGAATCCCACCCCCGTAATTCCGACCTCCGTATACAAATCAACAAACTAAATAGTGCAGATGAACATGCCCATAGTAAGCTACATTCCGAATTTCAACCTTCTACCTCAAAAATATGTAGAATATGAAGGGGACGGACTTACATTATGAAACAAATAAGTAGCTCCATTCTTATTCTACTTAGGAGGGTCAGTCAAAATAAAACCGGAAATATTTTTTTACAGCTCCTTTATCACAGACAGAGTTGGTACACTATTTTTTCAATGTAGTCCCCATCTTTTCGATGCATTTCCGCCACCGAGTCGGGACGGCATGGATACCTCGGGAAAAAAAAATCTTCATATAATGGAGATCTTGCTTCTAGGAATATGCATACCGAATTTCACTCCTTTATATGCATAATTACACCTAGACCTTTTGGTCCCCTCTAATTTTCACCCC
>JAHWFO010060970.1:5668178-5841389 GCA_023313115.1 Rhysida immarginata
AAGCTACATTCCGAATTTCAACCTTCTACCTCAAAAAATGTAGAAATGGTGAAGGGTGATCCAAATCGTGTATAAAATAAAACCAATAAGTAGCTCCATTTTCCCGCTACTTAATAAGCTTATAGATTATGAGCACTTGAGCAATCGTGCGTCGACAAAGCGATTTCACGTGCGCGCGCCGATGTCAATAATGCTTAAAAGATGAACAGAAAGTAACAACGTATTCCTTCTTGACAAATCGATTGTTATATGACATGCCAGTATCTTTGAATTCTTTACACTTACTGTTTTAGCACGTGAATTCGACTTGAAGGAGTCCACGAAAAATTCTGAAAAGTTGATACGGCCGAGCTAAGACTTTGATGGTCATATTTCTGAAAACAGAATTTGAAAAAGTTAATCCTTTTTCAAGTTATCGTGCAAACGGCGGACGGACGGTCGGACGGCCGGATAAACGTACAGACCAAGGGCGCATTCTTATAAGTAGCTTTTATGCTAAAGCTCCTAATAAAGCTCCTAACAATGGAGTGAAACTGGTAGTGAAAAGTTAAATTGCATAACTTAACAGATTGATAAGCTTGATGTGAAATTTAAGTTTCGCCATTTTCATTGAAGTTTTACTGAATTAAAGATTCAACATCCTGTTTACAATAATACAACTCAAATGTGAAAATGTAATCCAATTTTCATTTTTTTTTATTCTACCATTTTACTTCGTTCACTACTTGTTCTTCCTAATTGAATGTGCTTTTGTGCACGATATTTGCTTAACGTTAAATTCCATTGATGAAATAGATGGCTTAGCAGAAATTAGAAACAAGAGAGAAAGTTAAAATCCAAAGGGACGGTGATCGTTTGGTAACAGATGGTGGTGAGCCAACGCTCCTAGTAATTAAGGCTAATGAAACAATGATCCGATGGGACAAGTTAGACTGTGTATATGTTTAATGGTTCACATGTTAAAATCCGAGGCATGTTGAATTGGTTGACGAGTTGAATAGACCAGGATAGTTTTTAAATAGTTTGCGAATGTAAATAAGTCACTTGAGAAGGGTCATCATCGAGAACCGATGGGTTCGGGAGGGCCGTTGGGGGTTGGGTTTGGGTGCGAGTGGATTGGTGGTCATCTGCGTCCATTGATTTGCCATCGGAGAGAACCCAGACAAAGAAAGGTGACAAAGGAGCAATTGGATTTGCAAATTTTGCTCAAAATTACGGACTTCATGAAATGTTAATGACTCGTCATTGTACGGCGAACAGATCGACGGAAGGGAGGGGGCAGTCAAGTCGGCGAACGAGAGAGGAATTCCGTGGAATGTGATGAATAGAATCGATGGAATTTTCAATAGCCGTTAGACTACGCCATCATAAACAAATCTATCGATTTATCGATTTTTAACCAATTTGTGAAATAAACGTCTCATGAAAGTTTCCTGAGAGTTAAAATTTTCCCTTAATATTTACAAATGTCAATATGAGATTAATTTTTATTAAGTTTTAAGTATAATCGAAACGCAATTTCAAAAATTATTATTATTATTAATTTCACGTTCTAAGATCAATTGAAAAATAATAAAAGTTTAAATGTACAATGAGGAATTTTTTTTTGTTTGCAGAATGAATTGATTGAAAGTTTTGTTCTTATCTTTCTAACCAAAATCTTCTTTGGTATGTTTCCTTTATTTTTATTTTTTTGTGCCCGACTGACCAATCTGAACCTTCGAATGCTACACGACCTGACTCGGTTCTCATTAATAATTTTGTGAATTTCTATTGAAATTATTGATTGATGCACGAAACAACTTAATTGAATTGTCTGTTCAAATGGGAGAAAATTAAAACCTTTAACAAGTCTCAATTTTCCCCTGCGGTTTCGAAACACAAAAGGCGGAATAGTTTTAACGATTCCTATTCTAAAAAAAAACAGTTTTGTGTGAGAGAGCATTTTTTTAAATATAAAACTGATACCTTTCTTATAGTAACGTCCGTGCCTTAAAACAATATGACGAAATCGTGACAGGAAGAGGAAATAAATCCATTTTCAAATGTTAATATGATAAACGGTGATTGACCAGTGACCAAGAAAAATGTAAAATCCTCTTCCTGCCACGATGTCTTCTATTATTTCTTTTAAGGTATATTCTACAGACCTTTCAAAGCTGTTAAATATTCCTAATCAGGTAAAGGAGAAAATTCATAAAATGCAATGAATATTTCATCGAACGGTAGTTGACAACAACAACAGTCATGAATTATACGTGGCTGTAATAATTCGTTCCGACGGGATTTTTGAGTCTGTCACTCGCTGGAAGTGTAATTAATCTGCGCTTGGTGTAAAGTGCAAAATAATTTGCAATGAACCTAATTAAATATTAAAATTTGAATTGACGGAAGCACCAATATATCCTTAGCTTGATGGCCTATCTCGAACGAGACCGTAATCAGGCTTAAACATATTAATTAATCTAATTATTAAATAGTAATAGCTGTTAATTTAGAACGGAAGTTCTGAGATTAAATATTGTCCTCATTAAATAACATTAGGAAGAACAGTGAAAGTGTAGTAGCTTCATAATATTAATTTAAGTTATCCTGTATCTTGTACACAGCCTCAAAAGTTCTCGTTAATCCTATAATTTGCATGAATCCTTAACGGTAATGTAAATTGGCCGAATTTAAAGACCGACATGATAGCTATATCCTTTAAAGCATTCTTCTTTTATTAATCTAGTATGCTGTCTTGCTCTTTGGGTTTCTTAAAAATACATAAACATTTCAACATTTTTATCATTTGTTGTATTTTAACAGAAGAAAATATTTTGTTCACAAAATTTCATGGTCGCCCAACAATTTTTACCCCACTCTATAAGGCTATTGGCCTCTGGGATGTTTATAATATTTGTACAGCTCATTTGACGGGCTGAAAAAATTAGCTTGCCTAATTAAAGTACTCGAAATATTGGTTAGTCCGTTTGACAAGCGTCATCTCCTTGATTGTTAAATAACTGATCCATTATATCGAATCAGTGTCCTGTACATACCGATAAATTGTCAATAAAGTTGATGGATGGTCAATCAGCCTTTCATCGATGTTGATTTGCACTTGTTGAATAAAATCGAAAGAGCTTCGATTAGATTTCTTTCTTCTTATTATATGATTTGTATCACCTCTAGTCAAAACAGATTTGAACATCTCCAGGTTCTTTTAGCATTTAGTCCTATTGTCCATGGCAGTACAACCTTATTGCATTAGAGATAGATGACAATATAAATCTGTAATAAACGGTTATTTTGTACTAAACCCGTAAAACCCCCTTCATTTGTTTTAATGCTCCTAATTATTAAATGCTTCTAATAATTGCTACGTCAGCTTAAATCACAAGAGGAAGAAAGCTTTGAAATTTGATGAAGATTCTAGAATAGTGGAAAGGAAAACCAAATTAACTTTTTTGTTCTTGTCAATTTCTGAAAAACATAAGAATGAACTGCAATGTTGAATTGCCTATATATGAAGGAAAAACCTCTTACCACAAAAAATCTGGCGTTTAATATTTCGGATGTTTTGGGGATTTTTTGTGGTGAGAGATTTTTCTTTAATATATTGTTAATTTCGGCTTTTAACAGTGAATCTTGACAATGGAGCAAGAAAAGGCTATGCAAAAGAAAATACTATATTGACTAATTTATTTGAAAGTTTTATGTGCAAGTGAATCAATGGTCTTGTGACCATTGTCAATCCACGTTTATTGTTTATCGAAGAGATTTTTTGGTGGTACGATGTATACATTTGCTTACCTGTTGTAAATTTATTGTATTGTGAATTCTCCAGACTGTCTATACTAATTAACTTTAGTTACTAGGTATATAAAAATAAATCCTTTTCTTACCATGAAGGATAAGTGTGATTTTAATTTGTATTCTGTATTTAATATATTTTAGCGCGATATTCTAGAAATCTCATTGGTTATATTGTTCCTCTGGAATGAGTCTAATAAATAAATTATATTATTTATTTGTACTGCTGAGTATATGAATTACTTTTTGAGGAATAAAAGCTAAGTAATTGTATCCACATTGGTAGTAAAAACTAATAATTATAATCATATCGGAGATCGTTTATTGTAACTCGGTAAGGATTAGTTTCGGAATCTGTGTAGTCAGAGCAGTTTTTCATCATTACTTATCGCGGTAAAAACACTCATATGTTAAAGATAAAAGAGAACTCATTCCTATTCAAAGATACCTTAACTATTACCTTCGTAATATTGTTAGTCTTTTGACCGTACTTATAAATGACGTGTGAAGAATAAACAAAAGAGCCATTTTAATGACTTAATTATTTGAACTTAAATAACTGTTGAAGAATTATTTCTGCTTATTCGACTTGACGCTTTCAAAAATTAACTACAGTCAATTACAAGAGTGTCATTATGAAATTAAAACTCATTAGTATTGTTTTTCACGATTCGTAGTTTTGGAACAGACTTATGCAATTTTTATTATCACAATATCGACTATGATTTTAAAAACGGGAAGAAGGCGGAGAAAACAGTACAGGACAAAGTTGTGCAATGTCTTTGAAATCAAGGATTAAATTAGATCTAAGCATTACTTAAGTTTTAAACGTAAACTTTTTTTAATAGAATAGAAATTCTTCAAAATAGTCGTTTTTAAACTGTGCAAGGTTTAGTCAGGAAGGGAAAAAAATGTTATATAATACCGGTGTTGCTATTGTTTTGACATTTTTATTCCTAGTTTTTTAATTTAAAAAAATAAATTCTCGTGATAGTCATACAATGAAAACATTTTATCCACCCCTACATCTCCGACTGGTGATTTTTTTTTTAATTTATTGATAAAGTAATAAATGAGACGCAAAACAATAGGGAGCTTCGTGATGATTTCTCTTTTTTAACAGCAATTCCCAGAAACTATTTTGTGGAATAACAATCTGAGTAAAAAAAAAAAATAGAAAGAGGAGGAGTCGTTGGTGGATCCCCCTTTCGTGTGGGGTTCGCGTTTTCTTGCCGAGTTTATCGCCCTAATCACGCCAGGCTGAGCTTTATGTGCTGCTCACTGTAACCATACTTAATAAAGCAGCTTGCTAATCAGAAAAATGTTCGCCAAGCATGTGCCGCTTCAAATTAGCTGGAAAAAAGTTCGTTCATTAAGCGCAAGGCTTAGCTATCTTTGCAAGCATCTGGTAGAGCCGGGGTTGGGAAAAAGACAGAAAACGATGCCGAAAAAGTATAAAAAAAGAAAAGCTGGTGAAGGAGAAGAGGAAAAAAATTGCAAGCAAACAATCGTTGCAAGAAAACGTTCCTAATACAGCCTCCTTGTTTAATTCCCTTGAAATGAAAGTGACGACGATATTGTTTTTGTTATTCCGCCGCCCCCCTCTCTCTCTCTCTTCCTATCGCCCTTCTAAAATATAATATTCATTGCTGGTAACATTCTTTTTTGTCTTAATGCGACCATCTCTAAATTTAATTAAACCGCTCACTGAGGGAAAAAGTTGGTTTTCCTCCTCGCTCCTTTTCCTTCTTCTTCTTCTCGCCTCTTTCGCTCTCTCCTCATTCTGGACGTAAATAAAGATTGCAGATTGAAATTGTTTTCTGGCGTTTGCGATAAGAGGACGAAGAAGGGACCAAATATGCGTTTGCTACTTGTTGTTTCTGGAATCTAGAATGTTTATAGGTTTCATCATTTAGTTTTACGGGTGCTTATTTTTTTTTAAACTCACTCATTCTCTAAGCTGAATGACTAATTTTACAGTCGCTTATCTTCAATTACATCCATGGATTTTAGAATTGAATATGAGAATTTTAAATTTAATTCCTTATATGACATTTCAATTTAAATTTTCCTTTTTACTTTCAAAAACTAGTTTCTTATTGTGTTTTGTTTTCAAATGACATCCTCTTTCTGAAAATGAGAACAAAGAATCAAACCAACCTGAATAACTGTCTAAAAATTCACGCAGGGAGGAGGAATTTTCATTATAGAATACCCAGCTGATCCTGCTTTAATAATTGGTATTTATTAATTCAGCAGAGCATAAATATTATAGTGTACTCATTTTAAAGTTTGATGAGTTCACCAATTAAGCAATTTCTTTCATTTCAGCCGCATATGCATTTCACTCTTTTAAAATTCATCTAAACCTTTAACTGATTTATTATAACTTAAAGTATTTTTTTAAAAAAATATAATACTTTAAATTGCACAAAATTGCAGATCATTTAAATTTTAATTTATGTAAATTATTTTAAAGAAAGCTACCAGAAGTTAAATCAAGCATAAATTGATCATATATAATTGAATTATAAATTTAATTATATATACGGGAACCTTTGATTAATTTTGCATTAATTACACATTTCGTCCGAGCCACCTATTTATTATAAGCTACACATTCCCATCTGAATTGATTATATTTTAATATTTTTAAAAAGGCAAAAATTAACTATATTTCCAGGAACAAACTCAAAATTGAATTTGTTTTCTTTTAGTAGTAAAGTGTTCTAGCTTTAAATGGCATTGTTTGTTTTGAATAAAATGTAATGGTCAACATGAAACAAATTAAAAGATTCGCAAATGCGTTCGAGTTATTCAAACAATAAAACATAAAAAATAAAATGTTGCCAAAAACTTAAAAATATATATCTAATATTTTAAATTCCCAAATTTTTTCAGCCTCTGACATAAATTCAATAAGATGGGCACGGGATAGCATTATGGAAATATTGGAAAAATCCAGGATGGTCCAATTTATTGATTTTAACTGTAAAAAAAAGTTTGTACATGTCAAATTGAAGGCTATAGACAAGATCCGTCAAAATTGAATCTTGGTTGTATCTACCGAATTTCTTTTTACTTCTGTGAAATTCACGTAATCTGATCAAAAAAATATTGACTGAATCGCTTTGTGGCCTCTAGGCTAAAATCAAAGTGGAGCCGTTCCCATCGCTCCCCTTTGCTTTTGAGGGCAAAGTTGAAGCTCAGGTTCAAAATGAATGTTTTTCCTTGATGATGACCGTAGGTTTTTCTCCCTTTCCCCCAGACATTTTTCAAGAGATAAAGTTCTATAATTACTTTTTTCTTTGGCGGAGGAGTAGATCTCAGCAGTTGAACAGGTTGCTATAAGAAACAAATCGACCGCAGATTCGGAAGCGCAGCAGTTGCAAACATGGTCACATTAAAAGTTAATCTTATAAACAGGGGCTCTAAAACTTCTCTACCAAACATCTAGGGACTAAAAAAAAACATTTTCTTCCAATGAACTGGGGTCGGAAATCTTCTCATGCAGCCACAGTCCTTTATTTTCTCTCAAGAAAAAGCCTTGATGAAATTTTTAATAGGGTTTCTATTTCTACAGCTAGTAATGGTTTGACCGATGGGCGAGCCCTTTTTTAAAGCAGGTGTTTTGTATATCTTCATTGCCAAATGAGACTTGTGATTACAAACATCGAGTACGCTAAAACCGTCTTACAACAGTAGAAATGGTTGGCATTCATCTTGCATATGGAGCAGCCAATGGAAATATTAGAGTAGTTGCTCATCTGTACCATGAAACGCTTCCTTAATCGGTATTTCCCATACCAACGCATTTTTACATATTTACTTCAGTGTCTCAGAGACAGCGGTTCCTTTCAAAGGCCGACGTTGAACCAGACGAACACCTGAAGATATTGGACGTTGCTGATTATCCTCTCCGCGTGTTCACCGATGCGACGTCTTCCACTCGTCCACTCGTGAAGCTATGTTTAACATTTATAATTCATATAGCTGGTCACGTGCTAGCCTACATTTGCCTTTCATCCATGGGCTCCAACAATACTTTAGTGTCCGCGTAGAAGAGGCAAGCATTGTGGATGATAACATACGTGACTGGGCCGTATCTACTGCCTGATCGTCTGGACGAGGAGGCCTTTCCTGAACTGCTAGAAAGACGTTCCGTTACCTATAAGGCAACAATATGGTTTCAGTATGATGGGGCACCAGCACATTTCACCAGGTGGTTTGTGAGCACCTGAATCTTACATATTATTTTAGGTAGATAGAACTGGGATATCTAGTTGCTTGGCCGACAAGGTATCCTTGTATGACACCTCTGGACTTCTTTTTTTGCGGGCATTTGCGCAAGATGGAGTATGATCCGCCCGTTAATTCCACAATGGATCTCGTGTCACGAATTGCAGTAGCAGCAGCAAACATTCGTAACATGCAAGAGATCATGCGGCGAGTCCAAACGTCAATGCGGCGACGCTGACTTGTGTTGTCAGTTGGCGATCGAGTTTCGAGCAATTCTGGTAATTTGCCACAACCACTTCAGGAAAGAATAAAGCAATGTTTAACCAATGAATGTCTGTTGCCCATTCATTCACATTTGTTTTTGAGGTTCAGAATTGTCTTTCGAAACAACTAAGCTTTTCTGAAGCCCCCCCCCCCCCCCCCCCAAGTTCTTTGGCAGAAAATGTTTGCTTTGGTCCATTTTATTTACCGTAGATTAAATAAGATTTCACGAGAGCGGTAGTTACACGTGCTAAAAACATGCGTATACAGGGTGTTTCAAAATTATGTACAATAAATTTAACAGCGTATAGTACACAAAATTCTGAACAAAAAAGTCCTGTCACGTTTTTCGATCTGAGGCTCCGTTAAAAAGTTATAGCGCTTTAAAGTTTTGTGACGTCACTTCCGTTTCACTTTGGTATCGGCCCGGAACTTTAAAGCGCTACAACGTTTTAGCGGAGCCTCAGATCGAAAAATGCGACCAGACTTTTTTGCTCAGAATTTCATCCTCTAAATGCCCTTTCATTTTGGCACGACCTTTTAGAATCACCCTGGCCGATACCAATACCGATATTCCTTACCGATACCGAACTTTAAAGCACTATAACTTTTTAACGGAGCCTCAGATCGAAAAACGTGACTGGACTTTTTTGCTCAGAATTTTGTGTACTATACGCTGTTAAATTTATTGTACATAATTTTGAAACACCCTGTATAAACTGAGTGGCCAAAAGTCATGGGAAGGCACTGGATATAATATTAATAGCGAATCGCTCCTCCGCGAACCGTCAAAACTGCAGTAACACGTCGAGGCATGGACTCTACGAGGAATCGTTCTGGGGAGATATTGATTCACGCATAACTGAGCACACCCCATAACTGGCCATAAGTGAGCCACACTCTTGCCTGACACAACCTTATTGACCCGCAGGATCCATACTTTCACGGGGCATATACCACACTCTCACACGTCCATCAGCTCGATGCTACTGAAACCAGGATTCATCTGACCATGCTACACGCCGCCACTGTTCCATGATACAGTGACGATGTTCGCGGGCCCATGCCAATCGTTGAGCTGTGTGTCGAGGTGTCAGCAAAGGGACACGAGTCGGTCGTCTGCTGCTAAAGCCTATGCGGTACATTTGTCTTCGTACAGTCCTGGTAGAAATGGGCTCCTGACTCCCCACGTTCAAATCGACGGTAATCTGACTCAGAGGTGATGTGACGCCCGTTCGTCAAACACTTATGGTTGTCCTAAGCGTGTGGTAACACTGTCTCTGTGATATTGAAGATCCATCCTAGAGACTGTTGACCTCGGAAACCCGAATTCTTGTGTAATCTCCGAAATGCAATGGCCCATGCATTTTGCACCGATTATCATCCCACGTTAAAAGTCGGTTAACTCGCGACGTGCTGCCACATTCACTACTACTCACCTGAGTGTAACAGACTGCTCAGATACCATGTCTAAACAAGTGCCATACGCCGCTTCTGGCCACAACTTTCATGGCACATCTTCAAATGGGACAACCCTTCCCGTGACTTTTGGAATTCTCGTCCTCTCATTAGGTCTCCATATTGACTACCTGGTAGTCTTTAAGAACACCTGGTGACAGCCTTGCTGTACCGTGACAGCCTTGCTATACCGCGATACTCGTGATTCCTGTTTCGAATCCAGGTCATGGAATTTTTTCTTCCATTTTTTTCTGATAATAACATTTTCTTATGATTGGAGTATCATCTCCAGTTTTCATTTATAATTTTTCATAACCATACTTGTATAACTTTCTTTCATTTGCTGGAAGACGATAGAACCAATGAAGGATAGCTTCCTTTTTAATTCAAAAGTGCCTTTATACGCTTTTAAATTTATACGCAAAGTATATCTATGCGCCGTGGTCAAGTTTTATTGTCATGAATTCTATTTAATTTAATTTATTATTCAAACACTAAGTAGATAAATTATGGATCGGTACATGAATCTTCTCTTGGATTGGATAATTGCTCATTGTAATTTGGAGAAAGCTATAAAATTGTAATAAAAGATATGACTTGATATTAAGCTTATGTTTTAGTTGTATATCGCTCTTTCTCTCTTTCTATCAGATTTGCGGTATGTCCCAAACTTTATGATAAACTTTATTTTAATTTTAGATAAATCTGAAATATTTAGCCTTGCGGTTGCGTCGTTCAAATATTTGTGCAGTTCGGTGTCATTCGGTGGCGATGGGTCGGCCGTGTAATGGAACTGCGGTTGCTCTTCATTTATTAATGCCACCATTAAAATTTAATTCATTTCCCATTGAAGTTTTATAGGGCTTTAATAGAAATCTGCTATTTTATTTGTCGATGTCGAATTGTTTTTATCTTTTTTTCTCTTCCTCTTTCAGTGCCCGACGGAACCTATCACGTGATGAGGGACTGTGGCCGCCAGAACTTCAATCAGAACCCGGTGATCGAAGGGGGCGAGCGTTGCCTGACTTCGCCCAACGGCGACTTCGAATGCCAGTGCTTCGGCGACTCTTGCAACGGAGCGACGCGTGCGCCTCTTCTGTTCTGGCTGCATGCCGTGGGCGTCCTACTGGCGCTCGCCTTCTTCTTCGCATGAACAAAGGTAAAGGGGGATGTATTGAAGAAAAAAAAAATATTAATAAACATGTAAAATGCATATGACGACGACAACCTTATTAAGAGTGAGATGTGCCAAGAACATCGATTTCTTCCCACGTCTTCTCTCCCGTTTTCCCGTTCTTCTATCCGGCACAGCAACAACGACCGCACCTGACTCTGTTTTAGCAACGTTTGTCTTTAGAGCTTTCATTTTCATTTAGCGTTGGTGTGAGTGACCCTATGGGTCGCTCAGGTGACTTAATAGGTTATGAGAACGGACGTCACAAATTCCACACAAATGCAAATATAGAACAAGTCGAATGGATGATGATTTATCATGGAAATCAAATCATCATCATCATCATTCACTCGCTCTTTTCTCGCCCTCCCACTCTTATTTTATTTCTTCCTCCGTTTGCACTCAACCGTAATAAATGGAAACAAATACTCGTTTCACTTCTCCTGTATTGTATTTACCCTATTCTCTTATTTGATCTGCTGTTAATTCCTTTAATAATCAGTAGTTATCCTAAATTCATTAAGCGTTAATTCATTTACGTAATGCATCATCATTAATAGACGATAAATGTCTCTAAGTGGTTTATAAATGACACATGATCGGCCCTTGTTAATTAATAATTATTTGCAATAAAGTTCTCTTCCGATCACGGATATGGTTTTCAGGATGGGCTTAATGACACTAAAATGAATGTTATCTGAAAACTTTGTAAGCCAATTCATAAGCAGCTATTTTTTTAAAAGTACTTTTAAGTTTTAGTAAAACGAATGTAAGCGATGTATAAACTTTATATTGTATTTTTAATGTCTTTACTTTTTTTTAATCATGTATAATAAAGATATTTTAAAAATTTAAATTTGTTTCGAATTTTTAATTGTTTATTAAGGGTCATTAAAAAAATAATAGAATACATTATTTTCTACTTTGCTATGTCTGGGGCGTGTTTCAAAAGCTTTTATACAAAATAAATGATATAAATATTAATTTCTCTTATCCTTGCATGCTTGAAAATCCTACGCTATATATACGGACTGCCTTATTAATTTATTTTTAAAAACTATTCAGTTTATTATCAAACAGCGAATGCATTTCTACGTGAGGTTGATTTCATGGAGGGACATCGCTTAAACATGGGAGGCTGAATCGTGTTGTACAAATATTTGCTTTAAAAGATGACATAACGTTCGGTAATAAGCCAACGAATGAACACTTTGTTGAATATTTAATGAGGGGAATCTGCTCCATTCTATTGATCCATCAACAAGAGCGCCGTTTCATTCGCTTTGTCTTAAAATCAACAACCGGACACCCATGCACAAACAAACACCGGAGGAGAAATGTTTTCTTTCCATGCGCAAAAATTCGCCTCACTGGCTTCTTCCAACTTAATTACTGTATGCTGAGGGAAAGAATTTTCACGTCGCCTTCAGCAGTGTCACGAATGTAGCGCCTCGGCTAAAACGAATGCGACTTTGTCATCTATTTGCGAAAACAGGAAACGTGGCATATGAAGCGTTTAACTAACCGAAACTGAGGAATAATAGCTATAATTAGAGAGTGGATTTGCTAACACTGGACTACGTCATTTTTGCAGGCTATGTCAAGATAGCACTTGCTCTTGACTAATTTGAGGGTAACGAATTCAAAAAGCACGTTCATTTTTGATAATCACGTCAGGCTTTTCTATAAAATGCTGGTCTGTGTTTTATCAAACAATGTCTGCTATTGCATATGATAACCATCGAGAAAGTCCAAATCTTAAGGAAGTTGAAGCGACAATTTCATCATATTTCCTTATAAGACAATGGATAATTCCTCTCTCTTTCACTTCAGATATTTTAATGTGTGTGAAATTTTTAAAATTTTCGACTTAAATTATATATCAATGGCTAGTTTGAAAACAGTTGCTTAGGTTTTATATTTTATCTAATACCTTAGCATTCTAATTTTCATACTTTTTCTTTGCAATTCAGCAATCATTTGATCCAGAAAGTTTGATAACTTATTCTAAATTTATTTGTGAAACATTGTGATGAATACATAATCTTTGAAAATTAAATAATAAAGATAAACTGAAGTTATTACTCCAAAAATTAATGAAAGGGAAAATTCCGCGATCTGGGATCAAACCCTGGCTAGAGCAAGACGCGTTGAGTCGTGGTCCCTCGTTTGATCCCAGATCACGAGACTTTTCCCGTTCATTTATTACTTTATTCACCTTATTTACATTATCTTTGATTGCATATGTGGAATCAACGCCTTGAATAAGCGCCTAAAGTCAGCAGAGGAAAAAAAAATTTCTGATGGGGATCAGTATAATTGAAATACAGGGCGAGCTTAAAGTCGCGCACATCATAGTTTAGCTGCCCGTAAAAGTACCAGTTGGAGAATTTAAATGAAAGTAAAGTATCACAGAGATTAGTTGAAATGTTGGCTTTTATTTTTAGCAGACAATCACAATCTTTAGATATTACAATAAATGTTCGAAATGACGTCCTCTTTCACATTAGGGATTGTGGCCCCCTCGCTGGCCAGATTTATTATTGTTATTATTATTATTATTATTATTATTATTATTATTATTATTATTTATTATTATTATTTATTATTTAATTAAGGTTACAAGAAGTGCATATCTGGGGCCGGTATGGTCATAGACCGACGAGTTAGGCCCCCGGCAGCACGTAATATGTCAAAAATACAGAAAAAAATCAGAAAAAAGAAAACAATAGGGTTAGTCATAATTAACAAATTATAAGCAAAGGATTACAGATTTAGAATAACTAAGTTAAAATAAACCAAAAAAAGAACACTACTAACAATTAACAATAAGCAGAACTGGTTGGATCAAACAAAGTCCTCTATAAAAATCCGAAAAAAATACGATACAACCATTCCAGACAAGCAATGATAAGGGTCATATTGACCTCTATACATATTATGAAATAAAATTTGTATAAAATTTCATTCAAAATCGTCCATAAAACAAATTAAATGAATGGTAGTTAAATTATAAACTAAATCAAAAATACATTAATAGTAAAACAAAAAGAGAAAGAGGAGATAAAAGAAGGAGAAAGAAACGAAGAAATAAGAAGCCGGTTAAAGTAAATCTATAGAGAAAGGAGATACGCTGATCCATAAATGAAATGGCTTTAAGCTTTTTTCTAAAAGGTGGATCGTTGGAATATCCCGAACATACTGGGGTAAATAAGACCAAAACATTAAACCGGCATATGAAATGCAGCGACGAGAGTAGTTGGTCTAGTTGGTGGTAAGCAAATGTCAGTAGCTTTACGGGTTGGATAATTGGATAGTTATCACCTCTTGATTTCTTCCTATGGGGTTATCTGAAAAATGTGGTTTATGTGAATACTCCACACATAACTGCTGAGCTGAACGCGAACATCACAACAGCCATTTCTAATATCAATACTGCCATGCTTCGGACAGTCTCACGAAATCTGGTAAAACGAACACGGTTTTGTATCCGCGAAAGAGGGCATCATTTCGAACATTTATTGTAACACCTAAAGTTTGTCTGCTAAAAATAAATGCCAACATTTCAACTAATCTCTGCGATACTTTACTTTCATTTAAATTCTCAAACTGGTGCTTTTACGGGCAGCTAAACTTTGATGTGGGCGATTTTAAACTCACTCGGTAGTTGAAGAGGTAAATGCTTGCATTTTCAATGCGAGGAATCTTTAGAACTGAGAGAAGCTTTTAAGCCATTAAGTTAATAGTTTATTTACCTTGATGAGTTTATTGAAATTGAGGGAACACGTTATGGTTGTGGAGAATTTTACTTTAAAAAAGAAGCCATGTTTGATGAGCTATTTGTCCCCAAAACAAATATTTGGATAATTAGAACGTATGGAGCTTCCCCGTTTTTATGTACAGTCAACCAAAGGAAATAATCCACACGAGTTTAATACTTAATATTACATTTCATGCTAATGTGTTGTTTTAATAGCTTTTTTAATTATAATTATTTAAATTTAATACTCTTAATAATGTTAACTCTAAATGTAATATTAAATTATTAAAAACTTATTAGAAACTTAGAGTAAAATTCAAGTGTGGATTATTTCTCTTTGATGACTGTAGTAGGAAAGGTGAGCTAAATTAGCAACTATGATCCCGTTCAAGTGAAATAGATTAATTTGGTGATATTCAGTATTCTGATTTGATAAATCTACTATTAACTAGTAATAAAATCGCTGTTTATCATTAATTTTTTCATCGAATACTTATTCTTCTATCATTTCCGCAACTGATATTGCACCGCAAAAAATAATCACAATAATTAAATATGCGGTTTCAACCGGTAATAAATAGGGGGGAAAGCTTAAAAAATAAATCCGTTGCGTAAGTTGTTTTCTATTCCGCTTATTTTTTATTCATACTCATTTCGCAACGGCTTAGTAACCTTGACAAACAAATAATACACAGCGCAAAGTGCGTGTTCAATTGCGAGAATGATTCATACACGGACCAACAAACGACTCTGTACGGCTGTGCGTTAGGTGAGCTCATCGTCGTTCGATTTGTTTTACAAAATTGTTGACAAAAATAGAAAAAAAAAGCCAAATAATGATTATTTATGGGAAAAAAAATACAAAACATCCTCTTGACCGTTTCTGTAAAAAATAAATATATTTAAACTCGTTTGTAGGTCTGTGATATTTGCAAAGTGCTCGACCCCCGGCCATTGAAGAGACTCCTTCGTTCAGGTGCAGCCATTGTTTCCTCTTTGGCGACGCCTCTCACGTTTCTCGTTTGAGTTTCGTTGTGAATGCGAGCGCTCGACGATGAAGAATTCTTCCATTATTCGATTGTCGCTTGTTGATTCTATTCATTTGAATCGAAATCTCAAACATAGGAATCGGAAGGCAGGGGAGGGAGGGAGTAATGCCAAAATAAACATCTCCAACAGAATTGCGAGGAAGGCAATGAGAAAGAGGACGAGAAATGGGTTTCTACAGAGAACCAAATTGGAACGGACAGAACAAAAGTTTGCATATTCGAATGGTCCGTTGGATATCTCGTTCTAACGAAGTTTAAAGGTGCAAAGCGTCGGAGTTATAATAGGATTTCGTAATAGAGGAGTTCTAATTTCACTCTCATTCTCATAGGTATTCTGAATACTTATATTTAGGATATGCGAAATCTTAAAAAAAGTTTCGCCTTTAATTAATAGGATTAATAAACTGAATAAAAAATATTTTAAATCATCTGCTTTCATAATTCTTCAGCAAAAGTTACCACGATTCTTTTCCTCTGAAATTAAACTCTTAGGAAATTCAATCAAGTTTTATTTCCTAACAGTTTTAATTTCAAGACGAAAAGAAAGACGGTATCGTATTAAGGGGTTCGTTGTAGAATTAGAAATTGACTCAATTAAGCTTTGTTTACTTTATAAACTAGAACTAATTTTTTGCTGAAAAATTTAACGCCCTTATGCTCTTGTAATTTGAAATCAAATTTCGAACAAGTGAAGGATGCCAAAGGCGTTGTTTAACGGTTTAAACGATTCACAATGAAAGTCAGGGTCAAAAGGGTAAAGACTTCTGATCTTGTATGTTTCCATGTGCTTATGTTCTCGTTACCCTGATCCGATAAAATGTGTGAAGAGAATCTTGAGCTTTCACCTTATTTGAAGTGGATAAATTTGGCCCCCTTAAGTTTTGAGGTTTCACCACGGTTTAGCAATTAGACTAATTAGCCAGCTAAATGCGCAACTGTGGTTTTCCTCTCCGAGTTTAAATAAAGTTTGGTCGGGATTTTGGGAAAGAGGAAAAAAATTGTGAAAGTGAAATCTTCGCAATACTTTATGATGTTATAGCGAGATTTCACCTTTGTAGTAATATTAAATTACTTTGCATTGTTCTTAAAAGCCGAACTTCGCGGTTGTTTTCTGAGAGTTTTGTTTACATGGGCGTTAATTAAATTTTATCCTGAATCGGCGTATGTGTTTTACATGAGATTTACAGGGAGAGTCAAGCAGTTCATTTCAAAACCCTCATTAGCAGAGGGGAGGCCCTCGTTATAAGGACTGAAATCCGCCGAGCGTGTGGAGTGTGATCGGTTACGTCGTCCAGGTGGAGGAGAAGTTCTAGGGGGCGCCGAGCGGTGGGAACGTCATCGTCTCACCTGAAGCCCACCTGAAGTGGGGGAGGGCAACGGTTCTCCTACAGCCGACTCCATCATGAAAGTTCCTTACCTTCGGTGCGATTTCTTCGTGATCACCGTGTTTTTCAGTCTCCAGCTTTTTAGAACAGGTAAGTGGAATAAAGCGACGGAAACCGACAACAAAGGCCTAGCCATCGGACGCCGATGGGTTATGCAGCACAGGTAGCCACTTCCTACCTGTTGAAAGCAGAATAAAAATGAAAGCGTTCATTCATTAACCCACAATCTGCTTGTGGGAGATTTCTATTATTATTTGAAGGGTTGCAGTGAATAAATTTCAAAATTTCCTGTTTTGAAAATGAATATTTTATTTTCGTTATCGTGGCTGTTAGAACACCGCAGACCTTTGAAGTCGATGCAGGCCAAGAAAAAAATCCGATATAATGATAGAACATTCGATTTCACTTTTAAATTAAGGAAAGGGGAAAGAATGTCTGTTCAGGCGAGAGTCTGAGGGTGAAGAATTTAAAGTAGTGCTACATGGGAACAGGTTCTTTTTCAAAGAAATTCCTTTGAATCACTGGAATGACTCGGAGTGAAAATGGGAAGGGCTGAATAGACGTATATCCCTGGAAAAGTTGCACGAATGTAATAATAGCAAATGTATTTTATTATACTGTATAAATATTTAATTTTATCTAATTAACACATGAATATTAAAAACCATTAAAGATCATGAGCAATGGCAATTTATTTCAGATGTTTAAAGTTACCAGACAATAATCGCTTTCCTAAATGTTTATAATGATCCCTCTATCATTATTTACACCAACACTGTGCCATAATTTTTCAATTACGAGAATCAGGAAATTCATTATTATGAGTATCACTGAATTTTAAAATACTTTTTTAAAGTCTTAATACGTCCATGGCTAGGCCGTCAAAAAAATTAAAGGAAATATTGTTGAGAATTCTCAAAACGCAAGGCAATTACTGTAATTAAAAGGTCATTGAAATGGAATGTCACTTGTGTTATTATTGTTGTTTTTTTTTCTCTTCTTTTTTTTTACGTCACCAGGGAGCTCTATCCGGTGCTATCGGTGCAATTCACCATATGACGGCGTGTGCGCGGACCCCGTGCGGAACAATGTCCATCTCCAAGACTGCGACAAAATCACCCCTGTGGCTTCCTCATGCAAGAAGATGACTCGCTATCGTACGTCTCAAGCATTTCCTTACTTCCTTGTCATTTCAATCTGTATATCTAACAAGATTGTAGGAATCTCAGCTGAACCTCAGAATCTCAATCGTTTCTCTCCATCATGATCTCAACCAAGGCACTTTTCCCAACCAGTTTCATCATTGTTAAATTAGCTTATTAGAATTAACTATTAAAATAGATATTTAATTTAGTAGCCATTATTTCCTTAAATTTAGATAGAGATATGTTGGAGATATCTCCATTGAGATATGTTCAATCATTTATGCTAAAAGATCGTTGACTTCATATTGAATTAATAAGGGCCAATTATATAAGAGTAGGAGTTGTAAAATATATAAATAATTAAAAAAATGTGAACTACTTTTTAATTGAAAGAAATAAAAATAAAAATAAATTAATAAAAACAATTGATAAATAAAGGTCACCCAATGTGGAAACACAAATAATGAAATGGGAGTCTCATGGAGATCTGGTTGGTGCAGACGAAACACAGGTGAAAAGAAGGTCTTGTAGAGAAATGTTACAGTAAAAAACAGGAAGAAACACAGTAACAGTAGAAGAAGAGCTATTGATGAAAGTCCGATGATCAGAAGAACCTTGATAACAAATATAACGATTGGAAATTAATTCTAAACAAAAAACGTTTTCGAGATATTTATCCTATCTTCAGTTTGTAAGAAAAAATTTTTGAATAAATTTTCAGTTAAAACATAATAATAAAAAAACAATAAAATCAAAAACAATGTGTGTTAATAAAAAGTGAGGAGATGTTGTTATTAGTTAGAATGTTGTGAACAGGGTAGTGGTATTGATTTTTGTTGAGAGCAAGGGAAGTGTTGTTGTCCGGGTTATGTGTTGTAATTTTTTATTTATTTTTTTAATAATAATTTCCGTGTATTATTAATTTCTATCGATGGTTTGGCAAAATTATTTTCATTCGAAATAATGTTGATGGTTTCTTTTATTAGTCTTTTTTGTAATTTATTTCTTTACCAATGATTTTGACTTTATTCCAATTTGGAATATGACTTTGGCTAATACAGTGGTTAACTAGATGATCAATACACATTGTTTTTAATTTTATTGGGTTTTTTTTTATTATTATGTTTTTAACTGAAGATGGGATAAATATCTCGAAAACGTTTTTTGTTTAAAATTCATTTCCAGTCGTTATATTTGTTATCAACTTTCTTCTGATCATCGGACTTTCATCACCAGCTCTTCTTTTACTGTTACTGTGTTTCTTCCTATGTTTTGTACTGTAACATTTCTCTACAAAACCTTCTTTTCAACTGTGAAGACTCCCACTTCATTATTTGTGTTTCTCCACATCGGGTGATCTTTATTTATCAATTGTTTTTATTAGTTTATTTTTATTTCTATTTTTTCAATTAAAAAGGAGTTTTTAATTATTTATATAATAAGGGCCAACTTTGAATTACTATATATCTTTCCTAGTGAAATTTATCCCTAATTCATATAAGCATATATTTATTTTAAATCCGTTATTTGTTTTATGCTTCTGTTTTCCTTCAATAATGCTTTCTCTTTTCCACCATCGAATTCAATTCAGATAGTTAATTATTGTTTATGTAAAGACAATATCCTTAACCAAAATACAGTTAATCCAAATAATTAAAAATTGACAATTAAATAAAAGAATAATGAAAATTATTTATAATAACATTAAATTATTTACATTCATTATTATTAAAATATTTAAATATTAATAAAATTAAAATAATATGAGAAATTTGTGGTGTTTTAATAAATATTAACTATGCTTGTAAATTAATGATAGCATGCATTTAAGAGCTTACTACATTAATTATGATCGTCACAGATTAACATTATTAATTTAATATTTTTGAGAATAATTTTTCTTAAAAAAAAATAAATAAATAAAAGTTTTATCAGGTATTTTTCCAAACGTTTACCTTTATTGGCGTTTTTATAGCAAAAGTATTCAAAGCATGAAGGTTAGATACGTAATAAGAGCTTTTTTTTATAATTTTCGTAACTCTCCCTCGAGTCATAAATTATTGGAGCCGATCTGTAATTCTGAAAATTTTAATTTAGTTTACTTTCTTAAAGCGGCAACTTCGTAATTAAATTTCCTGAAATAACATTTCTCTCTTTTTATTTAATATTTTTTGTATTTCCTTTATTTATCTCTTTATTATTCTGTATGTAATAAAATGAAACTAAAGCATGAATATGAGAGAGAACACGCTGAAGAGGAAATATCAATTTTTTTTTTCTTTGTAGAAGGGTAACTATTACATTCAGATTAGTTTTTTATCTTTGTTGCTTTTATTAACGGATGAAATCGAACGGGGAAGACCGTTTCTCGAAACGATCGTTGCTCCGACCCTCCTTTACGGTTCCGTCGGGCGGTGGGTCAATGTCTTTGGTCTCATCATTTACTCATTCCACTTGAGAGGAGAATCCCACAAGAATCCAAAACCAGTGGTATCTTTCTCTTTTTCTTATTTTTTAAACTCCAAACCTCATGAAGCTCATTTAGCGGACACCAAATGTACTTTTTTACGACTCCTCTTGGAAACTGCTTCCTGTAAAATTTCCCGTGAGCAGGCAGAACACATTTTTCAATGGCGATAATAATACAGTCCAGTTTTATACCAAGGGGGTTTAAATAATAATTTTGGCGTAGCCCATTGTTTAAGCCAGTTTAAAGAGAACCTTTGTAAAAAACGTAATATGTCCTGGTATGATGCTTAATTTCATTTTATTACGAGATAAAGTTGCAATTTTCTCTATTTGATCGATGATAATATCAATGGTCTGGGAAAAGTTCATTGTAGGCGTTTTATATTTTTTTAATTAAATCGTGAGGTTTAAATCATTCGGATAAATATTAATTAAAGTGAATGTTATGAATTGCTTGCAAATAATCGCTAGATTTCTCAATACATGGAATATTATTAATCAGGAATGGAACAAAAATCTATTCATCTGCATTGATAAAATAAGATAAAATAAATCTGAAAGCCCGTATCATTCAAATAACGTAATGGAATCCAAGAAATTTTTAATTAACGAAAATCAATGAAATTTTATTGAACAAAGATAGAGCTCAAGGATTGAATAGTATCGTCTTGGGAAAATTTTAAAAATTGACGCCCCTGTAATTTCCTAAAAGTATTTTTTAATAAAAGTTAATCATTCAGAGTAACCGTCTGAAAACCGTGTAATCGCTCGAACGAGGTGGAAGTTACCTCAGCTCTTGTTGGCGTGCCTTATTCAATAAAATAGAAGTTGTGTGCTGGGAAGGGGGGGGGGGTGAGGTGATGGGAAGATGGTTTATTTTTCTGCAATAACAGACGTTTTCGAGAGCTTCCTGTCCACCTGATATCCGTGACGTTAACTTGATATAGGATCGAGGGGAAGGAAGGAAGGAAGGAAAGGCGACTACTTGAGCTCTATTGTCTTCTTTCTCATATTCGTTATTTTTTTTATCTTCTTTTTGTTTGGTTGTTTCGTGCCAGTGACCAACACCACCTACATCATCCGAGACTGTACGAGTCAGGCGGAAACGGAGGACGGAGAAGGCTGCTTCCGGACCAATAAGAAGGACGATTACTGCCGCTGCTTCACAGATGCTTGCAACACTGGCGTCGACGCATTCGCTTCCTGTCAACATTGGACGACAACCCTCTCGGCACTTGTCGCCGCACTCATCTTCTCAAAATACCATCTACTAATCTAACTTCTTCTGTACATAACATCGACTTGATAATGAATCTACCCCTTTAATTTTTATACAGAATATTAAAAGAAAAATTTTGAGTGTGCGCTCCTTTTTTTATACTTTTTGTTTCTTTTTATAAAAGTTGTATAGCATTGTTGTAAAATTTTGTAATATTTTTTTGTAATAAAAAAAATAGCCAAATAGAAGAACGAAGTGAACCAAATATTTTATTTTCATTCTAAATAATTTCCATATTATTACATTGTAGATGATTAATTTACGGTTATTTAAAAATACAGAAGTGTGCAAGTTAAGAGCTAATGTCTAATTCATTACTTTGTTTGTGTATTTTTTTCCATCAAATAGAATCACTTTAAGTGGTACTTCAACTTTTCTTAATCTATGATAAATATTTTATTTTATTTAGACCATTTGTGCTATCAGGTTCAAATTCTTGTGAAGTGGGTTATATTGGAAAAGCAGCAAATATTTCAATTAAAAAAAAAATGAATATCATACGAAATATTAAAAATTGTAAATATTGTGTCAATAAAAGAGTTTTTAAGAAACGCGTGGCTTTTTTTTATTTCTTGTTTGAATCTAATAATTTGCACATCCCTGTACATTATGCGTCTTTAAAACAGTTGGCTCATCAAAGAAGTGTAAGTTATCAGGCTATCTATTAAATTGATGGTTATCTATAAATATTGCTTGTATTCTTTTCATATTTTCAGTTATATCTGCATTATTTGTAAAAATTAAAGTTGGTCTCTCAAACTTTTTCAAAATATTTTGCGTCATAACAAATGGTAATCTAACTTGAAATCAACCTCTGCCTTTAATTTATCTTATTATGACACTTGTAATTCTAAAACTGCCTTGGAAAAAGAGCTTAGTTTAATTAAGAATTAAATTAAGGATTAATTAGATTAAAGATTTCGATATTGCAAAGGTTGTTGATTCATTTAATAAATTAACGAAAAAAAATAATAAGATTTAAATAACCTTTCTTAAAATGTCTATCGAATAAATTCGGACGGGAAAAGGTTAAATTCGATTAAGAAAAAAATGTATAGAGTGGCTTCTTAATTAATATTTAAACATCTAAATGCAAATAATTTAACTTAACCTTTTTTCTTAAAATATCAATTTCAAATGCCAAGATTTTTACATAGTTTATTTTTCTTTTCTGCTCATAAATGATAACGTTTTTGAAACGTCATTTGATACGCTTGAACATTATTTCCTAACTTTTCAAGGAAGAAGGGGGTGTCATCATGGCTAATAAAGCGTTGAAAGCTGGAGTATTGTCAAATTTCAATAAATATTTTTAAAAATGAGCTGATGCGCCACCTGCGTGTTTGAGATAACTGCAGTGTCCGTTTCATTTCATTTTCTCTAGGGACTCTTTCCCTAGCGGCTCAATTAAATAACTAGTTTTAAAAATAAAAAAAAAATAAAAGAAAGTTTCTGCTCATGCGCAATTCCTTTAGAGGTAGAATGCTTAGCAAGTGATCGTTTATTACATCCTGGGAAATTGCCGAAGGGCGAAGGCACCAGGTGGGACCACCATCGCCGCCGCCACTACCACCACGTAAGCCTGCCTCACCTGTTGTGTTAACGTAAAACTCACTCGCTCAATTTTGAATCGCCCTAAACGAAGATTATGGCGGGCGTTAACGGTGTCGAAAATGTCGTCCTCACTTTAGTCTGCCTCACAGCCCTGTTCGTCAGATCAGGTGAGTAACAATCGCTCACTTGTTTGGATGTTTATCTTCAAAGCTAACGACACACGATGCGTCGTCATCCCTCCCTTCGCCCCCGGGACAGTTTACGTTTTCCTCCGTATATGCAAAATGATTCTAAAAAGTCAAAAGTGTTGTTTCATTAGCTCGTAATAGAGTATTAAAGCTATTCGACATGTAATATTTAGCTATTTTTTTTTTTTTTTTTTACAGCTGCTCGTATTTCATGCAAGTGTTGTGTGTTTATATAACGAACGTAGCGAAGGTTTTTGAACTGAGACGTTGCGATACGTTGTTTTGTGGGTCACCATTCACTCTTGAGTGCTCACAAGGAGAAATAAAATATGAAGAGCGTTATTTTTTGAATTTTCAATGCAATTTTCAAGGGGGAAATAATAAAAGCGGAGCCATTCAATATAGCAAAACTATTTATTTTTCCATGGCGGTTTCCAAGAATCCTATTTCGAGTGCAGCTTTCATTGGAAATTGAAACATTCCATTCCGTTGGAGGCTCTCGTGATTCCTCGTTCGAGTGCGGGATCTTTCCTCGTGTGTAGTGGAGCGGCAGCCTGTGCATCGTAGAAGTGTAATATCAAAGAAACAACCTTTTGACCTCTTTAGAAAGCCGTATGACATCATTTGAATATTTTCCCTTCCTCTCGTTCAGATTAGATAAGCGTGGGATGAATGAAGGCGCTCTGCGGTTTTCAAAGGGTGAAAAGGCTCTCGCTCCACTGCTCCACTTATCGACTCAATTATTGCGTAGCTTTCAAGGTGGTTGTTAGTGAGTGAGTTACCAGCTCCTTTAGAAACCATAACGATAACAGCAGATGACCCACAGATGATTCTGCTCGTTTATCTGTTCTCACACTCCGTCGGATTGCGCCTAGAGACAACTTTTCTCTATTCGCTACTGTTCTACACGTAAGAGGGTTCTTAACCATAAAAACAAAACAAAAAAAACAAACAAAAAAAAAGTTGCCTCTCTCTTTATCTGAAAGACTTTTGAAATAATAAGGAAAAGCAAAAGCGAAAATTCATGTAGCGTATTTTTCGTTTTATTATTGATTATTTTGCATACTTCATTGGCTTTCATCAAAATATGTTTCATACTTGAATTGAAACGCAAACGATCAAATGAATGCATGCAAAGAGTAAATATTTATTAATAATGAAAATTAAATATTTGCAGAATTTAAATATGCTGTAGAGAAGCTTAAGCTATATAGATATACCGTACGTGTACACGTCAATTTATTAAATATACTGTCATGTCGACAAATATCGCGCTTGCAGAAATTCGTATTTTTCAAATAAAGAACGAGCTTTATTTTCATACACACTATCTTTTTCATACACTATGTTTTTATATATTTATTTATTTATTTATTAAAAAGATAGGGTCTCCATATGAAGTGTGATGAAAATCATTTCTGAATAGCCCTAAACTTTATTGAAATATGATGCATTGATTGTCCTATACCAGGAGTAAGGCAGAGCAGTGTGCTCTCATCACTCCTGTTTATATTGACATGAATGAAATATTAAGAAAAGTAAATTTGAATCATTAAAATTAGATTGAAAATGTATTATATATAAAGTTTCTCCTAAATTCAAACATTGACAATGTATAACGATGGACAATTTATTTGAAAAACCCAACAGTGAAAACTAATTCAACAACATAAAAAATATAAAATGAAATCTGATCTACTATGAAAGACAGCAGTCCACCCTCCCCCATTACCTAAAATGTAACAATCTAACATCTCCAATTAATTATTCAATTTAAACATATCAAAAACTCTATTTTTGTAATTTGAAACCAATAATTTTAGAGTTGTCATACAAATGGAGAAAATAAAGTCCAAAAAGTACATTAGAATGTATGAACGTTTTCGAGCGGAGCCCGCCGCTCATCTTCAGAATATATGAAGGAGAATGAAACCAAACTTAAAAATAAAAAATAAAGACTGGAAAAAGTTTTCGATTTTATTGGCATAAATAATAATTTTTTTGATTTGGGCTGTTCTCAAAATTACGTTTCATTGTTTTCAAAATTGCTTCGAAAAATTGAACTGTGTTAGCGCCAGTTTCTACATGAAGCCAGCAGTTAACGCCCGGTTTTCAGTGATTTGTGCCTTGGCTCAGTAAAATAATCATTGGCTTTTAACCTTGGATTTTTTATTCATGAACTTTTCTGCAAGTGTTATTATTCAAGCAGTAATTTGCGGCCGGATTATCCTGGAAAACTTTTAAATCGGACTCCATTTGTACGTATTTTTAAAATTATAAAACAACTCTAAAATTCAAATTAATATGATTTCAGAAAAATCCAGACGCTCCACATTCAAACAACTATAATAATTTTGTTTGTCTTTTTGAGGCAGAACAATGCGATATCATCTGTTAAAATTGATGATTCTGTTAAAGTGGAATAACTGTATTCTTAAAAGTAGAACCAAGTAAATTATTTTCCATTTACATTTCAATTTAGGAATATAGTTCAGAATGTGTCTGTGAAGAAAGCCATCAATTTTAGTAAGGAAGGGAGGTGTGGAATGAGGAAAAAATCCTAAACAGGAGGGGAAAACCTCAGAAGCTCTGTCGTCATTCTCAACGGCATAATTGAGATTTAAAAGTAGACTTAAGAACAGGGACTATTATAGCCTTAAGAGCGGATGAGGGGAAAGAGAGAGATAAACATTTTATGGAATTCCAAATTCCATTAAAGGAATTTATCATTGCTTGTGGCTTTTTTACCGCTTTAAAAAGATGGATCAAAGTAGATCAAAGCATGTCATGAAAAAAATGAATGTGTGGAAGTTTGTGTTGTGACAAAAACATTCTGAATTTTTCAAATTACTAATATACTGTAACATAAAATTTATGGAAGAAAGTGTTATGATGTTCAAAATTTACAAAGCCGTAGTGGATAGGGAAAAAAATATTTATTTGATCTTTATTCTCCCAAAAAATGCTTAATATTTGATAACTAACGAAGCTATTTAGATTTTTTTTCTATCTCAAATAAATATTTTTTAGTTATTATTTGTTATACAGTATAGTTCCGGCAGCAACGTGAGTGGATAATGTTTTAAATTTGGGATATAGGCTTATCTTATTCCTGAGAAAATAGGTATTCTCCCTCCCCCCCTCATACGGCTTTAGAAATGAACATTTCAAACGGATTACATAATGAGCAAGTAAAATGAAACTTGCAATGAAGCTTGAAGATATAGGCTGCTTTAGGATTAACGTAAAAGGGAAATAACCTTGTAATTTATTATACAAGATATCCTTATTACCATTTTCCATCAGGCAACCGATTCACAATGTTTTTTTCATTCTTTCGGCAAGTGAAATCTCTTGTAAGGCGGCATCCTTTCAGACAGCACCTACTTCAAATTCCTTCATAAACTCTGTTTAATCCTTTTATGAAATTTTGTATGCAATGAATGAATAATGGAGAGGTGAACTTAAGCGTCCGAGTTTTAAGGGATCACCAAGGAACGGTGCTTGGCTTGGGCGAAAAATAATTCGAACACCGACCGAAAGCGCCGGACTCGGAACCTAAGTGGCCTGATAATTACGTTAATAATTCTGAACGGCTCAATTATTAATAAATTCTACGAAGATTATAAATCAGTGGGAAAATGAAATGGATAGATGTGAAATTATTAAAATTTGACATTTTCGTGAGGACAATATGCATGAATTTGACGGGAGTTTTAAAGGTTTTTGTTTCTATTTTCAGACCTTTAATTGTTTTAATAGTAGGAATTGAATGTTCTTGGCAACACATTTTTATTCGATCCTACATAATTTGCTTAGGGATATATTTAAACCTTCACCATTCGAACCGAAAAGTTAGAGAATCCCTGCCTTATTAAGGTAAATAATTTATTTCGAGCAAATTAAATTTGCTGCCCCTTAACTTTCCCGCTAGTGATTGTAATGCGAGATGCTCATTCAATTACGGCAAAATGATTCGCTGCGGTCTCTCTCGACCACCGCCGCCGTCGCCGCTTTGTTTCGCTTTCTTTTTAATACTTTTCTTTCTCTTTTTCTTTTTCTTTTTTTCTATTACTCTCTTATGTTCTTCCTTGTAAAAAGGTTGATTATTAAACAGTACAAGTTCTGCATTTAAGTTTCGTGACACCCTTGATTTAATCCGTTTTCTCTTCGTCACTCTCTTTTAACGTGTTCTTCTGGCGAGGTCTGCCAGAGAAAAAAGAAAGAAACGAGGAAGAAAAATATAACGATAGCCGGAAATGAAAAGTGTGCATGCGCTGAATGATCAAGCACAACGTGCCAGAAGCTTTGGTTCGAGGCTAGCATGAAATACCTCTTCTCACTTTTTTCCCTTTAATACTAATTCCCCGGGGACGGTCTCCATTGGCTTGTGGAATGGAAACCCGAGCTGGCTCTCCTGTGGGCTTCTCTACTCAAACCACGAGCAGGACCCAATAAAATGAAATTCGCAGAAAAGGAGATTTTCGTGGCTTTCTCCCTTCTACCTTTATATCCTTCCTGCTTTAGTTCCTCTACCCCTCTTATTCCGTTGGTTACAATAAATCGCCTTTTCCCCCTTCCTCCCTTCTGCCGCCCTCACTTGGTCAATAAGTCTACGTGGAAAAGATCAATACGGGCATTGGTTTTTTACGACTGTTGGGAACAATAAAACCGGTCCCGGGAATTTTGATTTCAATCGCTCGATTTTGAAGAAATGTGTTGCTCAAGAAAAGTGTTTATGCTTATTTTCATTTCTTTTTCTGAATGGAGAGATTTCATTAAAAAACACAGCTCACCGTTCGTGAAGGAAAATGAATCGGTTCGTTGCTTCGTGGAGTTTTTTTCCCCTGTTTCTTCAACTCCACTTAGAATCCACTTGAACAGATTTTATTGCTCAAACAATCCAATTGGCATCTTTAAAAATTGAAATTGCTGCGAAACAGCCTCTCTATAAGGAACGTTTAATGTTTCGGAACATAATTTGTTTTAACAAGGAAATTCTCATTTTACACAGTAGTACGATATTCAAGTTAAAGGAATCAATGTTTTAAAATTCAAATAGATAAAAAATACTCAGTATTAAATTTAATTAATTTTAACCAACTTCAAATTTAATTAAAGTTACACTGAAAAATGTTGTTATAAATCGTTCCTCCAATCTACGAGGATTGTTCAATAGAAGCACGTTTAGAAGCTGGAAAGCAATTTTTATTTAATGAATTTAAAAGAAATCTCCACGAAGATTAATGCACGAGTCCCACTGGAAAATCTAAAGATTCCCATCTGGTGAAATTCATGCGATTTTCGGCGGAACCAGTTCATAACAAACACGATGTAAGCGTCGGAATTGAACTGCCGTGCTTTTAGTGTTTGTTTTAGAGGGCCAAAGACATGGAAATCGCGTGGGGACAAGTCGGGACTGTAAGGTGGAAGGATTTTCTAAGCTTCCCAGTCTATGCGAGCGAGTAGATCTTGAACTTTTCGGGCTACATGAGGGCGGGCATTGTCATGTAGAAGGATAACACTTTCCCGGGACGTTTATTCTTGATGCTGGCATGTAAACGTTTTAAGGTGTCTGCACAGCAATCAGCATTCTCGTAAAAATTTCTATTGGCTGACGCCCTTCAGCGGCCAACTATTGAATAGCAGCAACAAGATTATCTTTTGAGCTTAATCTGGAACGCTATCTTCCAACTTAATCTTAACTGAGAGGACGAAACAAACAGAAACCTATATCCAACTATTGTGGATGTTGTTGCTCCTATGTTCACTATATCACAATTCTTAGAAAGAAGAAAACAGCTGTTTCTCTGACAGACATCTTTCTAGTACTGAAACATTGCATATAAACAATTACTTTCCGTTATTTAGGTGATACCTTCACGACTGCCTTTCTATTGAACAATCTTTGTATGATGCAACAAAGATCCTGGTGATGTAATTGTAAGCTGATCGAGTTCATAACCTTATAGGAAATCTATCATATTGTGTGAATCTTATAAGCCCAACTTTGTTGATTAATATCTAATCAATAATTAGACGAAAATTAATAGAAATTGCATAACATTGAACGATGTAGAACACAAAACAGAAGGTGTTGAAAGTGACCACTTGCTACTGGAGATACATATCCATACGAGCGATATGCTTTCCATAACGCTATCAATTTTTGTGGATAATATTGGTAATGTTTTCCTGTAAGGCTTCAATCGTACAAGGTTTCTTATCATTTCTTTTAGATGTTCCCACACAAAAAAAAAGAAATCTGAACTCGAAGGTCAGGCGATCTCGGTGGCCATAAATTTTTGGAAATGACACAGAGCAGAACCCCATCTCGCCCAAAAAAAACTCGATTGTCGCTATTGACTCGCTTTATGTGTGGAAATAACCCTATATCAATGCCCCTATCTTGCTGGAAATAACTGTGTCAATTCCAATTCATCAAGCTGTTCAATAATTTCCGAAAAAAAATATCTACTGATTCTCTACATCCACTGCCGCTGGCATTTAGGAGTATGTGATGTTTTATGCTCTATATCATTTAAGTGTACGTGCCATGAAATTTTTATTAATTTTCGTCTAATCGTTTATGAGAGCTTTAAGGTTTTTTACTCTATAATTTTAAGGTTCGGGCTTATAAGAGCTACCTAGTATAACTTTAAAAAAAGCTCTGAAAACTATTCTAGTTTAGCAGTTTATTAAATAATATTTGTCTATGTATTGAGGAATCTTTCTTACGTCTTACATTTTTCCTAATTCTCCCCGTTTTAAAAAGAGTGCAAGATAATAGACTACTTTCGAATTTTAGATGCTTTTCTTTACCTTGTCTTGGTTATTTTTTAATTTGCTCTTCGGTTAATGTTATTGTTTATCTCTTATCTTCATTTTTGCACCAGAGGCTTTAGCAAAGTTACTGCTAAGGGCAATTTCAAAGAAAACAAAAGTTAAAAGACTACAAGAAGTTAAAAAGCTTTTTTTTAACCACTCGAACAGATAGCCAATAAAAGAGGAGCAATTCTATTGTTAGAGTAGGAAAAACAAAAAAAAATTAATTGAAAATTGTGAACGTAATTTTCACCTCGGGCTGGATTTTTTGACCGAAGAAATTAAATTTTTGGTAAGCGTAGATCCCTGAGCGATAGTCGAAGTACAAAGAAAATAAAACTGAATTAGACAAGAAGAGAAAATTGTAGAAAAGGGCTAATTTGCGCATCAATAACTGAAGAAAAAAAAAAGGCGGAGGAGGCAGAGGAATATAACAAGGTGCAAGGATTGGCCAATTTTCTGTTTTTGGAAAAAATCACCACTTCTGCAAATTCTTTTAGAAAAGCATTGATTGAGCTACCCGCAATTCAAATGAAGGTGGGGGGGAGGGGTGATAATTTTTCTCTAAATTTCAATTTCTTCCTTTTTTATATCCATACCTTGTAATCTGAATTCAAATAGTCCCCATGGTAACGGGGATTTTGAATCTCCCTAACAATACAGGTCATTTCATTGTCGGAGGAAAAAGACGAGAGGAGGAGGAGGAGGAGGCGGCCCTTTTCGATCATTAGCGATGGAAAGGAATAGGAAAAAAAAAAGAGGAAATAAAAATACTAATGGACAGCATAACGAAATCTATTTTAGACCCTTGTATAACAACGGAACGGGATTTCCACTTAAATGGGGAGAATGATTTGATTATTCGATAAATGTATTAGAAAAGTTTTCTCGCTTCTATAGTTTTGAGGAAAGATTACAATCGATCCAAATACTTGAGAAAATACTGTCAACAATAATGACTTTTTTTTCATATATATATATATAAAAAATAAATTGTATAAGTCATAAATAAGCTTATATTATCGTTTTCTTTAAAATAGCGGCAAACAAACACTTTTAAGTTAAACAAAAATTTGCCTTTGTTTTTAAATAAAAGTCAGTTTAATGACTGGTGAAAACACAAACTCAAAAACTGAACATTAGGTCCTACGAAATCGGAGATAGGGATGCACTTGGGGAAGGGGAAGTTTTTCTTTCCAATCAGCTGCCGACCATCGAAAAAAGCTCTCGGAGCACGTTTCGTAGGAGACAACGAGCCGAGACCGACAATAGAAACGTGTTGCCAAGCGCAACGTATAACGAGTTATTACTTTGCTCAGAGCATGCGCTCCACTCGGGCAATCCTCATTTTTCGCTTTTTTTAAAAAAAAATTTTTGAGTAGGAAAGAGGTGTGGCTTTTCTTTTAAGCTCGGGAAATTCGATTATATCACGCCATCTTGTTGCATTCAGCGTGAAATGATGATCCACTTCTGTGCACAATTTTTACTAAATAAAAGGAAATGAAATTATATTCGATATTAGAAATGAGTTGAGTGGAAAATATGTAACTGAGAGAATGAAGGCGAAAGGATGAGGCCCTCTGTTCCATTTTGTGCCTTACTATAAACAAACATTAGTAAAGTTAGTATGTATTTACAATGAAGAACGGTGAAAAATTAGTCTGCTGTAAAGGGACGCGAAACGTTTTATGGATTTTATTGAAACATCCACTGATGAAACGGGAAGTGCCACTTAAAAATCCGAATAGCCGTGAATAAGAACATGTATTTGAAAACCATTCCCTGTAATAAACTGTCACACACTGTGTTAACTCATTTAACGCGTCATTGGACGAATTAAATGCAAATGGAGGTAAATGAGAGAATGGAACGACAAACGAAATGCATTTTATCCGTAATAGGATGAATGACTTGGGGAAAAATTTTCAAACGAGCTGACCTTTTTGATTACGGAAACTCGGTTCAGATATGCATTTTATGTTCGATAAACACACAACAAATAAAATAGTTTTCCAATAAAATCCTGAAATCTATTCCTGTATTTTTAATTAACCTATTGCTCTTTTAGTAACGGGAAATTTGCTATTGAAATGGAGTTTGCTCAGAAAAAGCTTTCCGAAATTATTGGAATTTTCACAATCTTCTTTCCTTTTTAAAGCTTCTCAACATTTTCGATTTTAGCTTCTAACTTATTCGAAAAGAGGACGAAAACGTTCCGGGAAGAAACGTTTCGAAGACGACCACAAATCCAATAAATCGCGTTTGCACCTTGACGTTTCTTCTAAAACCTGAGCGACTTCGAGTGGCTTCTTGGCTGCTTTGCATTTGTGCTTAAGTGATTCACTCTGTGGGAACATAGGAGCTGATAAGCCCGCGCAAAAACTGTAAACTATCCAATCAGAATATCTCGTGAAAATATTTTTTATCCTTTTCATTCTAATTAAATAGTTGTTAGTCTATTTTCTTTTGCAAAAATAATCAGAACAACGTTAAATAGGGTTTATGTCAGCTAATCAGGTTTACAAAATTTTTAAGATAATTCTTTAAAAAGCTTTAATGTAAATGATTTTCGAGCTACTTTAAATATTTTCTTGGAAATTTTATGAAGTTAGACCGAAAAAGGTTCCCTATTTAATTACCAGTCATGTGATTGATACTGCATGCAGAGAGATGGTTCTTAGCAAGCGACAGCAATATCAAATCTTAGTACTGCTATTATCAGCAACGAGACAATCTATAACAGCTACACTCTGTGAATAGACCACAGAAGAGGTTCGAGGAGTGATATAGTAAATTGTGGGCAGAATAGATTTTACATCTCTTTCCAAAGATGAAAAAAGTCACTTCGTGGCGAATCAAGGCTCAATTTATTTCAAAAGATAGAGGAAAATTTCCAATTGCTGCCCTGTAGAGCAACACTACATTAGTCTAAAAACAATTTTTAATCACACCCTTCCCCTTGAAAGATTTTGAGAAAATGGGAGAGAATAAATCACTCAAGGTCATCTTGGGCTGGCCAAGTTGGCTGAGGTTTCTAACACATTTGAATTGCAGTGAAGCACACTGTTGGGAATTTTCTTTCCTTGGGTGACTCTTTCTCGCCCATTTTCTTAAATTCTTTCAAGGGGAAGGGTGTGATTAAAAATTGTTTTTAGACTTGATGTGGTGTTGGATGACCTTAAATTTGGGGGGCAAAGTCAAATTTGAGTGCGGCAATGAATTCCCCACCCCTCTATTACCTGTAAACCACACTCATCATATCTCGCCTATCTGACAGCTTCGAGATATCTGCCATGTTACCAGACTTTTTGGACATCCTGTATAGTACATTTGTAAATATCTGCGGTTTCTGTTAGGCAAAAGACCTAATTTAACAAATACATACGATAATTTATGCCTAAATAAATTTAGCCATCCCATTGCTGCGAAAAAGCTGTGTGCACTATCTTGTGGTGCAAATTTGCTACACAAAATCGAAATGTATCGCTTGGAGCGCAGTTTGAATCGCAAATTGCGATGCGATACAGTTTAATTCGAGCCCTGCGAATGATCCGGATCAGATTACGATCTAAAATATGTATCGCAAAAAAAGCCTTCTTCCACAGCAACTTATATAAAAACAAAAAACGGTTGTACTTCTATCGACAGTTTTGATCTCTTGTCTAGACAAGTCTCAACGGAGTACGTTTAAAAATAGTATAAGAATGAATTTACTTGAGATATGGATATACTTCTGTAAAGATAAAATATTAAAAAAGAAAAAGAAATGGGATATTGCGTCCTGAAACCCCCTCGTAATAATTTATTAAATATGGTTAATTATTATAAAGAACGATAATCAGTAAAACGAAGTTAGTTGATTTAATTTAAACAAGATAATTGACAATGACTTCGGCTGTCGCCATTATCATAATTTTAAATAAAATTGCAAAGTAATTCTTCAAAGATGAGCTTCCTCACTCTTATGCCATTATCAACTTACTTACTTCGTTGCTGATGTGGTATTTTTGCCTGAACTCTATCATTAGCATCATAAAAAAAAAGTGTCGTGTGATTCGTTTTTAAGTCAAAATCATTTTTCATGCGCATTATTTTTTAAATAAAATTTTTCAATGTGATAAATTTACCAGAGGTGTATGTCAACTTAGCGCAAACAGTAGGTGTCTAGTTTCAAAAACATTATCTTGACTCCGTTCCATTGTGATCCTCTCGGGTGTCCCGTCGTGCGTTTTCCCCTTATAGTTGGATAATGACATGTGATTAAATCGGCTAACAAGGCATTTTTCTGTGAGCAAACACAATTTGAAAGAAACCGTAGCATGGATAATGAGTGGTGTGAATGAAACGAATGTCACTTTAGAACGAAACCTCGTAAACTTTTTTTTTTTTCCTTTTTGTCGTTCGGCCATCCGTTCGTCCGTGTGTTTGATAGTCGGTTTCTCCTCCTCAACCTCATCCCCCTTCCTAACAAGGTTTCTTATGAAAAATGAATACGCAAAACAGAAAAATAATAATAAAAAACACTAATGATGAATCAATGAATCAGAAGAAAGACGAGGAGAAAGAGTAATGATCGTGGCAGATAAATGAGCATTTTTAGATGTACGATATCAGTAAACATTCATTAAAGACAACAATAAAATGCGAAATTTGAAAGATGATATGTCAGATGGTAAACAGAATATTCACGAGAGAGGGAAAGTAATCAAAATTTCTGAAAATAAAGAAAACATGAAAAATTATTTGAGTTTAGCTTTGATCTTAGATAAAACGTCGAAGTTTTCAATTTTCTACGAGAAAAATTCTTTCATTAAAATCATGCTCACTATCTGCAAGCTTAATTTGAAATTCTGTTATTTTTTACAACATATCCATCGTTTTTAGAAAACATCTCTAGATAATATTAGCAGATGGTATATTTTAATTAAGAAAAACATCATAAAAAGAAATGGTTAGTCAGCATATTTATTCTGAATCTAGAAAAATCGTGTGCTGTGCATATCCTCAAATTCATCGCAAAATAGAGCTACGAGGCATTAAGAAATTATTTGCCTGAATTAGAGTGGAAATCATTTCTTTCTTTTAACGGAAGGTGTTGTTAAATGCACGTATGTTTGCAGATTTCAAGTATGATATGAGAATGTTTACGAATATAGTTCGTTCAGTCAGTATAATTGAAACAGATTATTCGAAATAGAGTTAATGAATTTTTCTACATAAAAATTCTTCTTAATTTCATGGGCAGAAAATAAATCACTAATTTTTTGAACTTAAACAGCTGTGATGAAAATATTAATGCGAGGGGAGATTGATAAATAAGGTCTCCATGGCTGTAACGTTTTTATTTGTTAACCGATTTTCAAAATTCTTTTTGTATCTTATACTCACATTTGTCCTCTATGCAATGCACTATTCACTTTTCGACATAGTCCCCATCCCTTTCCACGCATTGCGCCAACGCGTGACCACTCGGGTGAACCCGTTGAAGAGGAATTTCGGGGTTGTTGTCGAAACCAGGATTGAATGGAGCTTTGGACCCTCTTCTGGAGTACGATAACGTCCGCCCGCACACGAGTCACCACACACCAGAGGCGTTGCAGCGCTTACAGTTCAAAGATGAAAAATTGCAGTTCAAAAATGAAAGACTTTGCACATTGCGACTTTCACCACTTCCCAAAGAAGAAAGAGCCCCTTCAGGGACATGAGTTGGTTCTGACGGCGAGGTAAACGCTGCCATTTAATCCTGGTGTCGACAACAACTCCGGAATTCCTCTCCGACGGGTTCACCCAACTAGTCACGCGTTGGCGCAATGCTTGGAAAGGAATGGGGACTATGTCGAAAAGTGAATAGTGCATTACATAGAGGACAAATGTGAGTATAAGATACAAAAAGAATTTTGAAAATCGGTCAAATAAAAAGTTACAGCCATGGAGATCTTATTTATCAATCGCCCCTCGTTTAAATTCTTAAACGTTTTAAATACTAAACAGATTTTCCTTATCAACACGAAATTCGTATTCATGTTACCATTCATTTACCATTCATTCAGTAACTACTAACAAACCAATACATGTAATTCAATAACATATCCAATATAAATTTACACCATAATAGGAGTACATTTGATAATACACATACGAGTGTAATGAAAACTTTAAGAACTTTATATCCACTTATTGCGAATGGATTACGCTAAAATGCTTTATAGCCCAAAAATAGTCGTTGTTGTAGATTCTGTAATTCTTTCCTTGTGAGCGTCGAATAGTCCGTTGTAGTATGTCCTCCCAAACATTTTCCAGATTTCAGAACAGAGTATTACGATAACCAGATAAGTTACGCAGTTTGTTTACAATTTGAACTTCACGGATAAATAAATTTGCACGGACATTAAAAACAGAAGAATACTGATTTGAAACATATTATGAATCTAAATTTTTGAATACTATGTGCATTATTTTTGTATCTAGAAGAATGTCGATGGATGGTGTAATGTGTGGTGAATGTAACCCACCTAATGCCTTAAATTAGATTTACCTGAGAATGTGTTATTTCAGCTATAAATTATACGTTTAAAAAAATGTATTTTCTACGGTCTATACTTCTTTTTATGCAAATCCTATTTTCATTTGGATGTATTGCAAACTCACCACGCGTATAAACAAATCATCCAAAAATTATACATCATCAACATACAAAATTTAATCGTTTCATTAATTTCGTATTGTCAAACTAAACGCGTGTCGACTCGAAGATAAGCTCAGTAATCGAGGACATTTCAAGAGAGAAAAAAATCCAACAACAAAAACAGGAAAGGAGAAGAAAACCCTTCAACCGATGTTACAAAAATAAAAGAAAAAAAAAAGTCAAACAAAATCCTCAGAAGATTTATCTCCTGGAATTCTAAAAATACGAGTTCGTGAATCGTCATCAATTTAAAACTGCTTCTTTTAATTCTAATTTTTTCTTCTCTTGTGCCGAGACTTTTTCTTTCCTTCTATTTTACAACAAACTGACAGAAGCACGCATAAAAATCAGATGTTTTTATATTGAAGGATTAATGAATTGTCATTCGTAAACAGATTCCAGAAGGAAAAGGAAGTGATGGCTCAGAATAGAGCCAAATGGGAAAAAAAATACCCGCAATCTGCGAAGACTCTTGAATGAAATATTTGAATAGCGAAAATATAAAAGCAAATCTTCAAAATTAAAAAAAAATGATACGAAATGGAATGTTCGATAAGATAAGAATACGGAAAAATAAAGACGCGGATGAGGTTAATGAGGCTAGGAAAAGAAACTCCATCTCTAGCTTTAATGGAGATTTTTCGAGACAAATTGCTCAGAATAATAACGTATAAAAATGAGTTACGACGAGTGACATCCGACGAAAGATTGCCTTTGAGCATTAAAAAAAAAAATAACAAACAAAAAAACAAAAGCGTAAATTTATTTTACGAAACAAGAATAATAAAGACGATGATCTGGGGAAAGAAAAGAGGAATAAAAATAGATCGTAAATGAGATTCTTTACACAACAACCACCGACCACAAAAATGACTTTGTAGATGAAGGGGGAAAAAACGTAATAAAGATTCGACGATGAAGTTATAAAATTTTACTGGTGGAGAAAGGACACTAAACGAAAGTAAAAGAGAACGGAGATTTGCTCGATCGATTTTCATTTGATGATATTATATTTCGAAGGTAACATTGATCTGCTTCGAGAATCCGATTAACGAAAGAAGTTATACTCATCATGTATTATTCTTCAAAAAAGTGGCTTTATCTATGAGTGTGTATATTTTCTATATACAATATTAATGTTTTCTAAATAAAGAAAGAATTCAAGAGGTCATGAAGGGTTAATACAAAAGACACTGATTGGCGCTCTGTAATTGCGTCATCGGCTATTCCATTTTTAAATTTGAAAGGTTATATGGGTTGCTATACTTCATTGTTTAACCTGCTAAAGAAATTAACGGATTATTGTCGATTTCATTTTTTAATTGATTTTATAAAGTTTTAAATTATAAATGGGTACTTCGGAATATATGAAAAATTGAAATATATGAACGAATTAACAATATACTTTATCTTTTTTTAAATATTTTTGGAAAAAACAAATTTCCGGTAAGTTTTCATGAGGACCATACCAAAGAAACCACTGAGGTAACGAGCTTATTTTTCTTTTGTAAAATATTTTCCTAAATAATTAACTAAATAAATTAATAATAATAATTAAAATTTAATAACTACATGAGGATATTTGCTAGATCTTCGGTTTCCATAATATTATAAATTTATAAGACAATAATGTAAATCCCCTCTCGCTAAGGATTGAATGTATTTTTTTAAGGAAATTCGGTGATCGTCCTATCACATGAATGTAGGTTGCCGATATCCGTGAATTGTATTTTTAAGTGTTATTTTATATTTTAAGTATTTTAACACAATTCATTCAAAAATGAAGCAAATTTCGTTTTCAAGTCATTCGTTCTTATAGTGAGACGTATAGTAATTCTAGTAAAAAATTCGTTTGTAAGTCCAGAATGTAGTTTGAAAATAAGAGCATCGTTTGCTAGTCTTTCGAAAAACAGCACCCGTAATTCTAAAAAAAATATATATACACTTTAGCGCCGTTATTAGAAATTAAATTTAACCCAAAATATCGTTCAAAAATTATCATGGTTCCTGGAGTTCACTTTGTGAAGCAGGATTTTAACATACATGTCACTGCGTCGTGCTCAGTTAGATATAGAGCTCATTCATTTAAATATACACTTAAATATAGTTAAACTTGTTTTCCATGCTCTGATAAATTTTGAACATGCTATAGTGAAGAAGACAAACAATCTCTTGTCCACTTAAGAATTTATAAACTACTTGTTGTTTGTCTTCTTTTATTATATTATATCCATAGTTTCCTGGTTGTCAACGCTAAATATACAGGGCGAGTCAAAAATCTGTTAGCCCCCTTCCTATCTTGCAAAAAAAAGTTCACCAATATCCGATTGCAAGCTCTGCAACAGGACAATTGGCTCTTCTACGGTTTGTTGCTTACAAACAGTCATCTGATACAAAGTATGTCTTTCCATCAATCCAGATAGTGTTCAATGTGATGTCCACATGCACCATAGCATAATTCCGCACATTTCAACGATGCCTGGGTGTTGCATGATTATTTTGCCTCGCCTCACCAATGCAGAGGACCATGCTGATCATTTCCTGGTTAGTGTACTGTGACATCTTGCTTTAGTCTGATTTTTTCTCAGCTTCAACATGCCTTTTTATACCAATTGCACAGGAAACTGGTGACTTTATAGTAAATTGTCGAACTTTCCAGAACAGGATGAGGATGGTGCATAAAAACATTTGCATGCTTGGCAAATGGTATTCAGAAGAGAAAAAAAACACTCGGTGGTTATTTCCGAGACTTGAACCCAGGATCTTTGGACTCTGCTGCTCTTGTTTCCTCCTATGGCCACTCATCCCTTGCCTCAATCTTGACAGGAATCAAGGTTTTCATGTTGCAGAGCTTGCAATGAGGATTGTGGGTGATCCGCTCATCGGATTTTGGTGAACTTTTTTGTTGTTTGGAATTTGCTGTTGAACAAATGTGCAATTGGAATTTTTGCGTATCTCTTACGGTTTTCGAGATAAAATTTGGACATGTCCTAATTTGCATATTTGAGATGATGAAAGGCGCTCCATCAGATAGAGAACTCTCAAGTTCCTATTCATTCTCTGTATTGGAATTTGCGTAACTACATTGGTATTCAAGATAGGAAGGGGGTAACAGACTTTTGACTCACCCTGTATATTGCGCCCTCTAGCTTTTATTTTTTATTAGTTGATTCAATTAATGAATCATTTATTCCCCTCCATAATTTTAACTGATTAAGAATCTTTGGAAGTCTTACTTTTCTTTAGGGTGAAAGAAAGGGTGAGGAATTATGGAAATTTTCTGCTAGATTGTTTCAAACATTCTGTAAAATCACTGCACTTTAGTTCAAATGAAACTAACTACACTTCTCATCTAAGCATCACGTTGGATTCGAAACAGCAGCATGATATTGACATTTCGTAGATGTAGTACGATTATCATTCCTATTCACTTCTATCTATTGTTGACAGGGTTATCTTTTTAATATGTAATGTCAAGAACAGATGAAGGATGGGTATTGTATTGTACGTATATTTGGCTTACCGCTAAAAATGTTGATGGGAGTTCCAAACGCGAAGAGAAAAGCACTGGTTGTCCTTGCACGAATTTTCTACTAAAGTTTTTGTACTCACTCCTAATTTGCTTATGACAATGCGGTTTGTTAAATCGACGGCGAAAGTCGCAATTTTCTTGAAGAATGGATTCATACTTCGCAAACTATACGACGATTTCTCCTGTGACCCGCCATTTTATTATAAAACGAGAAACAGCGCCGCTGTTTGGCAATGAATGGAATTTCCAGGCGGGCTTTCACTTTTATTCAAATATTTGAAGTAAATATTTGAAATCTACTCCATCTTTTTGGCTAACTCTATATAGAATTTATATAATATATTTTTGGTTACGAGATATGTCCGTAAAGTATCCGGATTAGGTGTAGTTAGTGAAGATAACAATCGGCAGAAAGTGATCTTTTCGGCACGTGTCTGGGTATGAATCACCATGGTGGCGCGGCCGGGTCGTTACACTGCTGACAGTTGAACCTTTCACACGTGGTGGCGACCGCGCAATTGGACGCGCGGCCAGAAGAGGGGATGTGCTCAAGACGCGATTTCTCGAGCCACCAACTCGGTGGCGCGGCCACGTCGTTACACTGCTCACAGGTGGCGAGCCTGTCACACGACCATTGTTGGGGAGCTGAGGAAAGGGGGTTTCCATAGCAACGATTCGTTTGCGGCAACGTGAACAGAGGGTGACTCATTTCCGGTGGCCGCGTTGGAGGCAGGAAAATCTGAACACGCCACCAAGAAATGTGCCACCAAAAAGAGTGGTGGCGTCGTGTGAAAGGGGCCTATGTCTCTGCATGAAACTTGCACGTACGTTGTGTTGCGCGAATGCAGTAGAAGAACAAGTTCAGTTGTATTTGTAATAGCGATTATCAAAATGGCTGAAATTTTGGAGCAAAGAATCTGTATTATATTATGTTCCAAAATTTGCAAAACTGCAAAGAAATTCGACAGTTTCACTGAAATCTATTCCACGGGTCGACTTCCAAAACTGCTACCAACACTGGCAGCATCGTCGTTTCTAATGGAACCTATTTCGAAGAGGATTTAAGTTGGTATCTTTTTCGGTAACACCTGTTGTTCACAACAGACCCAGTCCAGATACTTTACGGATACATCTCGTATAACCAACCATTTGCTTATATTTGCTTTTCTGTTTCAGCGATCTTCTCATCAAACAAACTAACAAACGAATCTCTTTAGCTCGTTTTTCAAGATTGCATTGTTATGCAGGTTTTGCTAACAAGTTATTTTAACCAGTTTGCCCATATGAACGCGATCAATTTTTTTTTTGTCTCATTACAGGTGACGCTTATTTGTGCTACGAGTGCGATTCTTTGACTTATCCGGGTTGCGCTGACCCTATGGAAAGGGGCCGTCTCAATCAGAGGGATTGCGATCCCATCACCCACTTTTCCCAACGCCCGATTGGTTGCGCCAAGATAATCAGCAAAAGTAAGAGAAAATTATTCAGCAGGTTTATTCCTGGCGCATTATCCTGAAAGGATTATTTGGGGGGGAGGGGGGGATGTATGGCGGAAAAAATACGATAGTAATATGCAAATCGTAAATACAAAAGTTGCACATACATTTAATATATTAGGGTAGTACATTTGCATTCTTTCAGTGTTTCATATTAAAAATTCCCTGCCCGTGTCTTTCATCTGTTTTTAAATTTATGAAAACAACCGTTGCCGTCAGTGAGCTTTTCTTGTTGGCATCAGATATGACATAAACCTATTGCAGATCGGATTTCTAAGTTCTTTCATTCTGGGGAACAAGTCTGAATCTCAAAGATTCATGACAACCGTAGGATTCCCTCAATAAACTTCCTTTTCATCTGAACCTGAAATACCGGGTGGCGTATTAAAATTGTTACAAAATTTACCTGTACTTTAGTTTAATTTGACTACACACGCAATGCACTACTCTCTTTGATCCACTGAAAGTCATTCATTGGTGCGCAGTAAGTTAAAATGCATTACTGTGCTCATTTTTATTGAGGGAACCATCGCCGTGGAGTCACAGATGCATACTACTGAACGACTTTGTGCCCACTCCACGTCGTCGTCGAATATTCCGAAGCTATTGATCTTTGATTTCTTTCTAGCAACGTTTCGAGATCGAGTCATTTACTGGACATTATGTTGAATGACCGTCTTACAGTCCTTACCTTAATCCCTGTGATTGCTTTTCACGGGTAATCTGAAGGACAGAGTCTTCAAAGATGCACCTGTCTGGATTTTCGTTACTGCAATTTCCAGAGAGATTCATGCAATCGAAAGTGCTATTCTTAAGCGCCTCGTCAAACATTTTAGCTCAAGACTCTACATTCTCATCGTAGCAGATGGAAATCTCTTGTACTGAATTTCAAGATACGTATTGTATCAAGCATCTATAATTTCATATTAAACCATGCTAGAGAGAAGCTTTTTAGCACCTATTTTGCGCCACCTGATACGTGGGGTTTTTTAGTAATTTTATTTGTGCTTCTGCTTATTGCTTTTTTGGTGATTTTCGCATTTTTGAGAAAAGCGACTGTTTGTGTCTCCAGAAGGGCGCATCTGCCTGCAATCCCTTGTCGATTCCATTCTTGGGGTGAAACAACTTGTCATTCACAGTAGCATATCATCTCTCCAATGGAAACGCTAAATTAGTCGCAAATTGCATCTAAAGTGGTGATGCATCGATTCTCTCGAGTAACTTCATTAGAACGTGATCTGCATCAGATACCATTCCCACCATGTCGATGTCAGTCTCTTAAATTTGCTCTTAAACAGCTCCCATTGATTTTATTACTCTGTAAAATTTAAATTCCTACAGTTTTTGCGTTATTCGTTTAATCTAATTGTGTTTAATGACATTTCTATTTCTAGCCAGCGATGGAATAAAGGTAACGCGTACCTGTCTGACGAAAGCAGATGAGGACCAATCCTTTACGGACCCGTCGGTCATCTGTGCCAACCGTGCATACTCGAACGACATCATCTGCCGTTGTTACAGCAATTTGTGTAACAGAGCCCCGACAAGTGTTGCTAGTATGTCTCCCTGGATTCTTTCCCTCGTTTTCCTTATCGTCCAAGTGATTCGATACTCTCACTGATATCTTAAAGCAAAGTATGCAGGATCTCGCCTACATCAAATCATTTAAAGAAAAGTTTAAAAATATTCTTAAACTTTTGTTTTTCTCTAGAAAAGTATTTGCATTTCGATGTGAATTTTGAAATAACCTTGATATACGAGGTCATTCAGTTTATGGTAATATGAAAACAAAAATCGATCGTATTTTTAATATTGAAAAACTTCCAAGTTATTTTATCTTTCTACTTTAATGACAATCTCGGAACTGATTAAAAAAATTGCCGAGATGATTTCCCCCGATTTTCTTTTTAAATTTTATTAATGTTTCCAGCCAGAAAAAAGTCTCTCCTTTTATTTTTTGACAATGGACCAATTAGTCTTGGATTAGGGCCAACTTGCTCCTCTTAATTTCTCATCCCTGTGTTTCCCCCATCCCTTTCTTTGATAATCTGAAAGAAATTTTATCTATAAAAAGATAATTCCAGAAAAATGAAGTCCAACCTTGGCAAGTCTTTGGCACCGAGTGCGTCAAAATCAACTCATTACTTCACTTCAAGAGATACACTCAAAGGAGATAAAATTGTTGCTCACTTTTAATAAGTGGAGAGAAATTATAACTTATTATTATAAAAACATTTTTCTTAAATACTCGCCAGGGAATGTTTTCGATCGTTTACATTGTTAAGTACAGTCATTTACTTAAGTTTAACATTGTGATTCTTAAAATGAAGTAAAAGTTTGAATATTAGAAAAAAAACCCTGGTAGAATGTCTGGATCGATTTTTTTCAATGTTCGATGCCATTTTTCTGGATTATTTCAGTGTAGTTTGTCGCTCAAATGTTGTACAGGTCTTCTTTATGATCATTCCAAACAAGATGTCATCAGTAAAGGATTCTCTGCTAAAACAGTCAAGGCCATCACAAGTTCAAACAAATTACAGGGTTCCCTTATATACAAGTAGGGAACATGAATGTTTGAATAATGTTTAAGAGTTTAAACCGTCTTCAGATAACGTAAAAGAACATATATTACATTAAGGTCATTTACAAATAAATATTATGCAACAGCATGAACAATACCAATTAAGTATTAAATATCACAAGGATTTCAAAATAAATGGGGTTTTTTAATTATTAAGCAAACGTTTATTTTTGTAAGTATATAAAAATTTCATATATATTTATACTTGTATAATAAAAGCGTTCTCTTTATCTATACGTTCATGTACATTTGTTTTTATTTTACAGTTTGGAAATACTTCTTTTTAATTTAAAAAATTCTTAAAACTTAATGAAATGTGTATTAAACAATCTACTCGTATAATAAATTAAAAATTATTTTGTATAGCGTTGTTCACTAAGAATTTTTCATGAAAATAAACTGGCTTTCATTTACTTTCTTATTATCAATTTATTTTTATTGTTTTATGAAATTCAACCATATACAGGGTGATTCAGAAAGGTAGGTGAAGAATGAAATACCATGTACAGTTTGTAGCGGGGGACAATATTTTTCCGATAAACATGGGTCCGGAATTGGATCCTTACAGAGATAATGCAACTTGTACGAGTTAGGAATGGATGTGCGTTACCCGGACGGCAATGGTAGGGTCCATGTAAATTAGGATCTAAACATGTAAATTGTTCGTGTTCTCTCCTTTAAAAGAGAAGAAACGAAACATGTAACTCCATTGTCGTACGATAGATCGCTTTACTAATGCGGAGCTGGCGGACATGCATCTCGTCTACGGCGAGGCACAGGGTAATGCTACTGAAGTGGAAAGGATTTACCAACAGCGTTTTCCAGACCGTGATCACCCACATCGCCGGGCGTTTCAAACACTAGACCAACGACTTCGAGACACACGTTGCCTACGAGGTCTATCAAACGAGGTCTATCTTGAATATTCCACCGTACAAGTTGCATTATCTCTGTAAGGATGCATTTCCGGACCCATGTTTAGAGGAAAAATTTTGTTCCCCGCTACAAACTGTACATGGTATTTCATTCTTGACCTACCTTTCTGAATCACCCTATACATTTTAGCATTTATTTTATCACATGAGGAAACAGATTGATTTATTTATTTTTTAACATCCAGTCGTATTTATCGTCAATCTAAAAAATCAAATAATTCAATTAAGGTTTTAATGTACAATACTAAATAAATAGGGATGTTATTACCGGTATCACCGGTTTTCTAATGAAAAATGCATTTCGGTAATACCGGTATTAAAAATTCATTAAAATACACTTACAAATGCTCCTTATCCGAAACTACATAGTGTAGTAAAAAATGGAAATGTCAACTATCCTTTAGTTGTAACGGTTTTAAGTAAATCTACTACACTTAATGTTAGCGCTCTTTGAATCTACAGTGTTAGCGCTTGTATATCAATTAAACAGCTTTGAGAGCATTGAAATCATAAAGGGATCCTAATAAGTTATTAAATGCTGAGAAGCGACCAAACCCAAAGTCTGATCTGTTTTATTTATTGAATATTAAATTTTAATTTTCCTCTTCCAATTTCTGTTTTTCTCTTGTTGGCTGTTACCGGCCTGAATTTCCAAATTGTTAAGCGCCGAATAACCGCCACCTATCCTGGTCGATGGATAGGTCGGGGAAGACCAATATCGTGGCCACCATGCTCACTTGAAATGAATCCATTGGACTTCTTCTTCTGGGGATATTTGAATCCCTTGTTTATTCCGCCCCACTACCAGATGTTGCAACACTTTGACAACGGATCCTGGATGGCTACATCATCTGTCATATATTTGGTATTTTCCAACGGGTTGGCCAATCCATGCTGTGACATGCACAGGCTTCCTTGGAGTCTAACTGAAGACATTTTGAGCATTTTCTATAGCAAGTAAATTATCTTGTTATACCTTAGAAATAAATCGCATAGTTTGCAAGTCCTATCCGCTTTAACCGTTAGTTTCGCCTACTGCAGGGCACTTTCAAACCGTTAAGGCTCTAGGAAAAAGCGTTTTCCATATTCATATATGACATTTCCTGAAAGTTTACACAGACCATTCAGAAAGACCCTGTATACAGGCAATTCCACGCAACAGTTTCTTATTATTTTTCATTAATGTTAGTGCCTTCAGATTCACATGAGCATTTGAAGTATCCGAACAGACCTTGCAAATTCTCTTTTATAGGCATGAGGTTCTTCCACGGATCCACTTTATCTGTTATGGTTTTTCTTTGTTAGAATGCTGCCTGAACTCTTTACCTTTTTTACTGCTTAGTTTTTTCCCTCACTATTAAGGGCTGATGTTCCTTAAGAGCTTTTTTTAATGTTCAAAACCTGCAATACAAATTAATTATAAAATGCAATACATTTATGTAATAAAAATATTAAAGCAAATATTTTATTGTATTAATAGTAGCAATTTTATTTCATGTTGCATTTCTCGAAATATTTTTCGGTAATACCGGTAATGGAGATTTACATTTTTGGTATTACCGGTAATAAGAAATCCCGTAAAATTGACAATCCTACAAATAAATAAATAAATAAATAAATGTATCAACTAGGGGGTATCAATTGTATCAATCGAAAAATCCTTAAATACAAGATAGAGAGACGTTTAGCTGACCAAAGGAGAAACATCATAAAAGGAATAAAAGAGATTGTAAATGCATGTAACTATCTTATTAAGCCATATTTGAAATCATATCCATCAGTCTAAACATTATGACCACATGCTAAGTTGTTGGCCCTTCTCTCTTCTCCCATAGAGTTTCTACTCGAAGAGGTGTGGGGTTCCTATAAAAGCTAAAACCTAGATTTTAACCAGAAGATCCTTCAGTTCTTAATAATTACGTTGGTTAAGTATCTTCAATGGTATTTAAGCATCACGAACTCGTTTAGCCAACTCAAGCTTTCAAATGCTCGATTGGATTCATGTTAGGTAAATGCCATGATACGAGAGTCGTCCAGAAAGTAAAGAACGATTGGGTGTATCTCAAAAAAAAAACAAAAGCTATCAAACTTTATTTATCAATACTAAACTAATATATAATCGCCATTGTTATTGGCCGGCCATGCAGCCGAGAGGGCTAGGGCGTAGGTTTTCTAGTTCTCGAGTCCACCTGGTCGTGGGTTCGAATCCCGCCGTGGGCATGATGTTTGTGTTTGTCCCGGGCTGCTTACAGATATAACTTGTGTAATAGGCGCAAAATGACCTTAGTAGTCGACGCCAAAAATTTCTAATAAACCAACCAACCAACCATTGTTATTGTATAGAGGCACTTCTCATAACGAGACACAAGTTTTTAATGTCGATGTTAAACTCATCCTTTGTCAATGACTGAAGCCACGAAGTTACGCCTCATCACGTTGGATAGTGTATTTCCCCGAGAAACCCCTTCATTTTTTGGAAAAGGTGTAAATCACTATGCGCCAAATCGGGACTGTAAGGGGCATGATCAAAAATGCAAACGCAATAACAAGATTTTGATTAGGTCGTCCAGAAAGTAATGAACGATTTGATAGCTAACCGTTCCTTACTTTCTGGACGACCTTCGTAATATATGAAAGTCGTCTTCATATTTTGTGAGTCATTCCCGATAAACTTAATAATTTGATATGGGGCGCTATCTTGCTGATATAATTGTTCCCTATGAGAGAAGCCATCTAAAAATCATGTTACACTCCTTCATTCATATATCATGCCGACAATGAAGTTTGGTAGAGGCAGCTTTTTCTTGTCTGGATTGGATCCATTAGTCATCATGTGTTTGTACGTTATGAGTTTCCAACATTATGATAGCATCCGGAGAAGGTCTATTCCTGCCTCGGTAGGAAAATGTCGCATGGCATATTATTGAAGTGTGCTGAGTGATCTTCAGGATGTGAATGGTGCCTAGAGCACTTTTGCGCATTCAATCGAGTTTCATTAAGGTGAGCTGGATCGTCGATAGGGACATGCCAATACCACCCACAGAAAGGCTGAACTGATGGCTGTATTATAGGCCGAATGTAAAGTAAGCCATAAAAATCGAACGCCACCATAAAAATTGATAACTTTTATTTGTTTATATCCACATCATCCAATATCCATAATCAACAAATGTATAATATAAGATGATCCCACAGGTATCCAATATATAGTGAACTTGCAAAAGCAATGTTTGTTTTTCCAATTCTTTCTTGTTTCTTTCTTGAAATTATCACTTCTATTATCAGACTTACGTAGAATATAAACAGTATTACACATCTCACTTCAAATGCCATAAGCTTGTATTGCTATTGTCCATCTTCATTTTTTCGTCTTATCATGTGACCTCCCAAATTTTGGCTCTAGTTGGGTCGAAACAATTGAAAATATACAGTATTAAATAAATAAATTCAATATTTCTGAAGAATACTGACTATATTGATTCAGAAGTATAAATAATTCTTGAAATATGAGTGGGCGATTATCCCGATATATTCAGGTATCATATTTTTTAAACCCTAATCAAGAACATTCGACTGAAAATAACAAAAATTCGAATCCACAGAGCTATTTTTAATATAAATTCTTAGCTATATTTCACAAGTTTTAAAAATTTAATTTGTTGCAATAAGAAAATAAATATAGGACTATTAAATTTCGTGATAAATTACGCATAATATTCGTCAATTTTATACATCATGCAAAATCATTCTTTGTGAAATTTGAAACCTAATTTACTTCATAATTTTACTCGTGTTTCTTCATGATTATGTCGATATCTAAATGTTTCTGCGAATCATCTTCGTAGAAAATATTGATGCAATTACATTTTTTTTTATCCTCCAAACGCTGCAATGTGCTCAACTCATTTTTCGCCGAACGAGCCTTTGCTGGGAAGGAAACAAGAAGTTAAGAAGGAAAGGAAGGAAAAGGAAATAAAAATTGGCCCTCGCCCACTCGTGTTTTGGATTCGTAAAGATCTTCCACGTATATAACCTGTCATTTTCAGATCCTCGCTTCTAAATATTTATTATTCGCAGAACTCGTGTATCCATAAAGATACCATAATCTGGTGGCGACACATAGCGGTGAAACATTCCACAGTTACACCTACACTCGCTATTAAATTGCCCCCTCCAACAAAAACAAAATGTAAATAAATAGTGATTACTGAATAAGTTTTCTTATTTTTTTTAATTTTCTAATCTAATCAGTCTACGGAAAGAACGAAATATTTATTTTTTAAATGGACTGGACCTTGTTGAGAAATGGTCTTTTCGTTACTGTCAAATTTATTTATTAAAACGCCACGTTAATAAAACCATGTAAAGTTGTAAGAAAAATCAGATCAATCGAACCCTTACAAAATTTTATTTCTTCATCCTTAAAAAATGGTTTGAAGAATATCAAAGATGCATACTTTTTCAGAATTTTCTACGACTGGAAAAAAAGTTTATAAATTTTAATTTCATTTTCTTTAACTTAAGAATAGAAGCATAAAAAAAGAAAAAGTTTCATAAAATGCATTAAAATTTCCTTCAGTGAAAATGGAGAAAATTACAGCACTGCAGTTGCATCCGTCATATTGAATATAAATTGAATGCGAATAACAAATGCAGATGAAATTTTTTTAGAAGATTGCTTATTCGATATACAAAATTTGATGTATTTATGAAGTTAGAAAAATTCAATTTAGAATCGATGCGGAATAGAGAGGCCTATCTCGAAAGAGATTCAATAATAAATTTCCCACATCGCAAATTGCTATTGTATCCGCAGAATGCGAAATTATTTAGTCTGGCATACATGAACATTCGTTACATCATTTAAATTTCCGGATATAATTCAAAATAGCAATAGCCCAGTCGCCTTATCTGTAAATAACGGATTGGTTTTAGATTTTATCATTAATGAAAAATAAATTCTCATTATTCCCAATAAAACAAGAAGAGCCATGGACATTGACCCTTTTCATCAATCCCTTGACCGCATTTTCACCTTTAAAAACTTAAATTATCATTAAATTAGATTCATCTATCAAACGCCAGTCAAACTGATGAATATGGATGATAAATTAGCAGTTAAACATCAAATTTCATGAAATTTCAATTAATTGTTCGGATATTTCGAGATTCGTTAATTAGGCTACTCAATAGACAGGAAATTACGAATAGGTTTTCTTTAAGGGAGAATTTATTTGATAGAGTTTTGAAAGTTAAATCTTAGGGATCAGAATGATTGCATCTAGCTTATTCTCTAACAGCTTGTATGCCAACACGTAAAATTCTTCTCAAAATGAAAATTAACTCTCATAATTGGTAATCCAGTTAGAAAATTTTGATTTCAAAACCAAGTTAATCATATAAAGTTAATTCCATTTCAAAGGCGATCCTTAGAATATTTCCAAATTAACTGAATGGATAAAATGTTTAAAATAATGAGTAAGTCAATTTGTATTTAAAATTCTAAAATTTGAAATAATTTTATTACAAGATAAAATAATTTAGACAAAAACACTTTTTACAATAAAGTTTTCACACTCTTTCAGGAGCAAATCAAGTTTTATGAGGAATGCGTGAAATAAGACTTAAAAAAATATTTATTAATGATTTGATTAGAGTTTGAACTTTAATTCATTTTCTCACGCCTCTTGATTTCATTCCTCCATTAATTTAAAACTCTTTAAATATTTTTTTACAGCATTTTATAAATGTTTCAAACTGATGACAGAAAATTTTCTAAAACAAGCCATGAAAAAATATTTTTCTAACACAGAAATTTCCAATTTATTATCAAACTTTGACAAGTTCTGAGCTAATTTAAACTTTAGGTGACAGTCATCAAGGCGTTTCCCCTTTCAACATTCAAGTATGGGAATCTATAAATAAAAGACAATTTCAAGATTAAATGGAACAAAAAAAAAATCCAAGAGGCCGCAAGAAAATTCGGTTCCTTTTCCTGTGTTTTTTTTCCCAAGATGAAATCGATGAGCTTGTGAATAAAGTTACATATAAAAAAAAAGCATACTTCTGGGTTTTTTTTTTTCCACAAATACTCTACTTCTTAAGTTTTAAAAACAACTTAGATTAAATTTGGTATCTAATACCAGTTTTAAATTTAATTAACAATCGCATTATTTATAGGAACTTTGTTAGAAGTTTCTTTATAATAACTTCAAATAAACTAAATTCAAATAAAAAGCAGTATTTTCATCAGTTAATTAATTTATAAATTAAATAATTTAAAAAGCTCTTTTCAGCAGTTATTGCAAAGATCAGGACGGAATACAAGGCTTCTCCTACCACGCTTAAAAAAACCATCTTTACAAAACATTCTCTTCGCGTGGCTTTTTTGATTCAAGTTTTATTATACATTAAAAAAAATTCGACAGCTTAAAAAGCTCTCTACAGTTGAAGACCAACTTTTCCCCTCTCAAGTCCATTTTCCTCTTAATTTCTTTCGTTTTCCTTCATTTGCTGGGAGACGACACTGAAATTCGAGGGGAGAAAAGAAAATTAGAATTTTTTTTTTTTTTTTTTTTTTTAAACTTAAAAATGTTTTTAGAGTTCTTTCATAAATAAGAGAGGGATGACTAAGATGTCATTTGGGATGGAATAAAGGTTCTTTTAAGTGAAGTAGACACTCACGGGTTCCTATTCTGTCGGGATCAGTCATGGCTTGGAGGAGACGAAAGGATCGCGAGGGAATATTACCGCCCATGTACATTCGTGGCGCCGGCTCCGTCTGCGCATGATCGCTGTTCACGGATGGAGAATAAGAGTCTGAAACAAGGAAGATATCTTTTGTAAGAAGAAATTTGATATTCTAAATGGTTGAAATAAGAAAACGTTCTGAAAACGCGTAATAAACATCTAAAAATGTACCAACAAGCACATTCCTACCCTGTCCTCTGTGTATTAGTGTACATTCATTTAAGATATTAAAAAAATGTACGATAGTGCACGTTTAATCTAACGTCATTATTTTTAATAAAGCACCTATCACGAACTCAAGTTCAAAAGCTGCATTGTCAAGATAAAATGCCCCAAGGATAATGCAAAGGGGTAGAAGGAAAAGATTCTCTAAGGAGTCCAACAGATGTTCCAAATAGGCATTAGTCTTGTCAAGACCATGCACAAACTATAGAATTAAAACTGAGCGAGCGCAATGATCTATTGCTTCTGGGAATTAAAATTTATTGTCAGGAGAAGAGCAAGTTCCACGCTTGGGTTGGGGCTGCCAACACTACCTTAAGAGAACTCTTGAGCGGCACTACATAGGTGATGCCATAATCGTGCCTCAAAAATCGAAATACCGTATTTTAAATTTGTGTGATGGTAAAATTAAATCTAATGTAAATTTAACACAATTTTTAATTCGTACAACATATTTGAAAGATGTCTCGAATCTTCAAATTTTACTAGAGCCACTTTATTAAAAGTAAATTGAAAAGTCCTTTAAAATAAAAAAAAAATAAAATAAAAAAAAGGTAAAATTATATTGAAAAATCATTAAGTCCAGGTACCAGTTATACATACGGTGAGGCAATACTCCTCTAGAAGTACTAGAAAAAGCGTAAATTTCTCCCACTTCTAAAAGCAAACCAAATATTTTGCTTCACGAGTCAATTTGCTTAAGGCTGTTGCTTTGAGAACTATTTACTTAAGAAAATGTGCAAACATTCAGGTTCAATTTTAGATAAATAAACCAGACAAGGAATTGAGAAAAGTTAGCGAAAGTTGCCGTTACTATTTTCATTAACCTTTCGTCTGATACATTTTATTATCTTCTGAATCGATAAATAGGAAAATAAATAAATTTAACATATTTGTCTATTATAAAAAATTTTCCAATGTAGCCAAGAAACTGGAGATCTGAATATGGTGAAAACTTGTAAGAGCAAAAACCATAATCCACAAAATTTTCATACTACTTATGTATATTTCGACGATAAAGTCTCTCTAACTTGTATGGGCCTCTTTTCGGTTCCTGTCGTTGATCTAAGTACTCCAGTTTGTCGAGTTTCTTATAGTTAAGTCCCGTTTTGTAGTAGTTCACATCATGAAGGATTCCATCCAACAGAGGGAGCCAATACACATGTGTATGTGGAAGGCTTCAACCTTGAACTTAATTTGCCAAAAATATATTGGATTACTAGATTCAGAAAAATGAGCCACCTGTCTAAGCTTGTTTGCTAAGGGGCTGCTAAGTTTACAAAACTTAAAGCGACGGATAAAGTTTGGAAGACAGTGATTTTCCGGCAACGCAGGAAAAAAACAACACAAACCTGCTTTGGTAAACTTAATGGCTAAATTAAGTTTGAAAAGTCGGTTGCATAAAGGCATGGATTCATTCTCGTCTAAATAGCAGAAGCATATGAGGCCATACTATAACTGTGGCGCTATGAACCATAAGGCTCTTGGCCGCAAGTACAACCTGTTCGTTGAGTGATGTTACGAGTTTTTGTGCCTGTTTCGGAATGGTATGTCGGCCCCATGCACAATCCCCATTTCTGGAGGGTATAGTGTTTGACGACTGCTGCAAGGTGAGGTCATACTATGATAAAATAATCCAGTGGAGCTAACAAATGCACATACGTGGTATGATAATTTCTGAATTGTGTGGATTTTTCCTTTTACAAGTTTTCACCATATTTGCCTATTTATTATATTTCAAAGTTCATCAATGTTAAAATTTGCATCAAAGTATTTTGACTTCCCGTTCCTGAACGGCGACCGTATCTCCAACAATAGTCGGATCTGGCTAATTATGAAATCGACTGGAAAGGTAGTCCTCAGATATCAATTAGTGAAAACCAAACCGAAAACATCATGGGACGACTTAACATTGACCCTCTCCAGCAATAGAAGACATGTCAAGAAAATGCATTACCGCAATGCTCGACTGGTCTCAGATTGGTTCAGTGAGCATGACTCGACTTCAACGTACTTCACTGACCAGTTCAATCACCCGATAGAACATTTGTGGACTAGGTGGAAAGATCTTTGCAAAGCTTATAACTCAATTATCCAATCTGATCAAACAATGGGAGTGGTGTTATATCAGCTTGGGCCAAGATTTCTGCAAACGATTCCAACACCTTGCAAAACCTATCTAGAAATATGGCCGTGATCAGACTAAAAGATATTCTAATAGTATAGGTTACTACAGCGTGATCCAAAAATAACAAAAAAAGTGAAAGTTCAATAGTTCGAAAAGCATAGACAGTAGCACGATGTGATTTTCAAAGAAATGCACAGGGTTTTTTCTTGTTAATGAAAAATTTTATTGCCAGAATGTTATATTTGTCACCCACAGGTGGCCTTTCAGTTGTGTCACTAGGTTGAACAGTGGCACAGCGCAGTTCGCAACGCAGCTAGGATTACAAATTTTCAATGTCACAGCCGTCATTCATGAATGACCGTCAGACGTGGTACAACCCTGCACAGCAACGAAAAGGGTTTCAGCTATAATGCCTGTCACCTGATGGCGAACGGCTTCTTTCAACATGGCCAATGACGTCGGCCGACCTCTTGATACATCTGACCTCAAGTAGCCCCGTAACCAAAAGTCACAAGGTGTAAGGCCTGGAGAACTTGGTAGTCATTCAGATTAATCAATGCTCGCTATCTCGCACCCTGTTGGTAATAAATGTAAGTATTCTGCCAATAAAATTTTCGGTTATAAAAATATCTCATTCTTTCCGTTTAATCCGTATCGTTCTACTCTCTAGACCTTTTACTTTTTCCGTTACTTTTGGATCACCTATATCGAATCGAAATTTTTGGCCCCTCGTATTATAAAATTTACTGCAATAAATTGATCGAAGGAATTTTTTTTTAAAGTAATTCATTTCATAGTGACTATACAGATCTAATCAACTTTTAACAATAGATCGTTCATAGAAAATTAGGCTAATCTAAGGGTGACCCAAACTTATCCAGCATAATTGTTTAGGAACATTGTATGGTTCAAATGGAACAAAAATGCCCTATAAACATTACATCTAGTTTCGATCGTATGTGAGATATCGACGTTTGTCTATTTTGTTTTATTTTATGTACGAAGAAACCTCCGATTGCAATTGGACGGATGCCCGGCCCACTTTGGTAGAGGAGTGTGAGACTGGTTGAATGTCAATTATCCGAACAGATGGATCGGTAGAGGTGGTCCAGTGGCTTGGTCTCCTAGGTCACCGGACCTCCCCCTATTAGATTTTTTTCTGTGCGGAACACTGAAGGAGGAGGTCTACAGCAATCCGCCCACCACCAGAGATGAGTTCATTGTATCCATTCAAACTTGTATAAAAAAAAGCTATCAGCAATTACGCCCGACCAGATTGTGGAAGCTACCAGCTCAGTTGTCTGAAGATGTAACCAGTGCATTGGAACTGGGGGCAACCATTTTGAGGGGCTTCTTCGACATTGATTTGTTACTTTCTTCTTATTCTTATTCCTTTGTTTTGTAGTTCAATGTGATGTTCTGTCAGTATGCAGAATAAAAGTGATCCGCACTCTCAAGTGTTTTATTTATTTGCTTTAACAACTCTACAAGAAAATAGACAAACGTCGATATTCACACACGAACGAAACTAGATGTAATGTTTATAGGACATTTTTTGTTCCAAAACAATTATGCTGGATAAGTTTGGATCACCCTGTATAGCCACAGATTATGTCAATGCAATAATCTCAATAGCAAATGGTTATATCTACAAAAACTTTGAATCTACTAATCTAAATCTAAACGAATATGTAAATCTACAGTTAAGCCGACTATCTATACATCTTGCTTGGACGGATTGTAACGCTTAACAGGATAATGATTGTCTAAACAATTCCAATTCACATCAAAAGGTATAACTAAATAACATTTGCAAATTGAAAAAAAATATCCTAAATATTAAAATGTATACCATTCCTTAAACAATCTTTCTGGTTTATTTGTCTTTGAATAAGAATATTGTAACTTCATTGTAGGGCAACAGAATCCAAAGAGCAGACTGCAGTTTTCAAGACTTAGCAGGATAGCAAGAAGTCATCTTTCAATAAAAGATTTTTTTTACAGTTCCATAAAAAAACACTATTTTCTTGTATTTTTCTTTAGGTTTAATTTTTCAAAAATTAATAACCACATTACAATGCTGAAATTGGAGGGATATGCACCACAAGTTTGCATCATTAGGCTAAGTCGGTCAAGCCCCTCATTTTCCAACATCTACTCGTATGCATCCATAAGGTAAATTCTACATTTCAAGCTTCAGGTGACCATTTGACAACATTAACTATTCCTTATTTCGATGGTATTGCAGCAACTATTTGCCCCTCAAAGCAACGAAAACTGATGTTGCCCTGATTATTTGCAGTGCATCATAAGCTATATTAACATGTTCAAAATCACTTAAATACAGTAATATAAGTGATATAGTTCTAAAATCAATATTTTGGTCTTAGAAGAAATGCCTAATTGTAAAATTTTGAGTTATTTTTTGTCTTAATAAAGGATAGCAAATTCCTTCAGAAGACTGTAAATGTGCTTTGATAACGAGCGATTTCAAACAATTCTGCTTTTAACTTGTGTTATTTACATTTTTCGCTTGGAGGATATAAAATGAAACTCGTTCTTATGACGAGTTGATGTTTAAGAAACTAATGGCACTCTTCTAATCAGTTAGAAACTGAGGACATACTGTTAAATATTACACGGTATTAAAAACGTCCCATATACAAAGCGAGTTTAAAAAATATATACACACTTTGAATTGCCATAGAAAATTTATTTTCCTACCTACAAGATTAAATTTCTGGGACAAAGTAATGTTATGTTCCTTCATTGGGAGTTTCCGTTTTGAAGGTACTATAACTGCAGAAAAGTACCTAACAATACTTGCTGATTCCATTTTAATTGCCATTCCTGCAATGTACGATAATGACAGTTTTATTACCAACAACATGGCGCCCCGCCGCACTATCATGTGGATGTGGGAGCGCACCTGGATCAAAATGTACTAGGCTGGTGGATAGGACGCAGGGTACCAATACTCCAGACCTTACGCCGCTCGATTTTTTCTTTTGGGACACATTAAAACGATCAGGTGTACCGTCGTAAACCACATAATCTGTACACACTTTGGGATGAGATTCAAGTTTGAGATTCAGTATCGATTGCTGAAGGCCACCATTTTGAACAGTCAGCTTGACCAGAAGGTACACTTACAATTCTTTTCCAATTTTCCAATTGGAATGTATCTTTCCTTTCCCAGAAATTTAACCTTGTAGGTATGAAAATAAATTTTCTATGGCAGTTCAAATTGTGTATACATTTTTAACTCACCCTGTAGTTTCTCCAATATCTTCTGAATTAGGTTTAACAAAATTCATGAAAAATTTAAAATTCTCTTAAATATTCAAGTATCCTGCATTCATCCTGAAAAATGTCTCAAATACTGCAATTTGTAACAAATCTCTTGCAATTTCACAATATCAGGAACATAAATCGATGATGCTGGTTTCCAGATAAAGACAACAGCTATGAACAGAAACTTCTAAATTATAAATTAAGAGCGTAATAGAGAAATTTATCTTACCAGAGGCACTGTCTAAACTATCGTCGCTTCCCGTCATCACCTGAAGCAATCGAAACGACCTGGAAGGAATATAGGCACCCATGTACTTCTTGGGTTCGGCTTCCACTTTCTGCTCAGAGGGCGGAAGATTCGCGGTGGAATTCGCATTCGGCGAGCTAATTATTCGTTCAGCCCCGTTGCCTATTTGCATATTGATCACAGCGGTCTTTTTAACACGTGGAAGAGTCGAACGAGGTGACACCAACACTAAACGAAAAGAAACAAAATGAATAGACAGGATTAAAAAGAAAAGAAAAGGAGGCAGGGGTAGAGGAATATTAATGTAAGCATATAAAAAATAAAACTGTCGATAAAAGATTTTTTTTTGAAAAAATCAACATTCAAAAGACAAATAGTATGCATCGCCTTAAAGAGTGCATGCTTCTTTATAGGAAAATGGAAAAGGCAAACTTATGAAATTTACGTTTCATTGTACATACGCGTGATTTGAAAATAAGATTAAAAAATTATCCAAGTTCTTTCTATAAAAAATTTCACCGCTGTAAAGAAAATATTAACATATGATAATCCAATAATTCTCAAGAAAATTAAATGAATTTGGGAAGGTTATGAAAACTTTATTTAAACTAAAAATAAATAAATACTAAATTTTAAAAAAAAAAAATTTTGAATTTTTAAGGCATATTTTAATTTTCAAAACAGAATTCAGTTTAAAGAGGTTTTATTTCGATATTGCGAATCTCGTCGAAGAAAAATCAAATTAATCGCTTTATGTACAAGTTAATGCTTTTCTTAGAATCGAGCATTTCACAATAAAAGAAGAAGAAAAATAAGGTTAAGTTTTTCAATAATCAATATAAAAAAAAAACAAAAACAAAAAAAAAACCCATGCAATTAATTTTAAAGTATAAAAATAAAAATTCCATTCTCAAAATGCATACACCAAATCCTGCATCAGTGAAATGTCCGAAAGGATGGAGCAGTGTGTTTAAGAAAAACGACAAACTATGCATAAGAACCTCTATTGTATCTTCTGTATTTATTATTCAGGAAAATTATTCAATCAGCTTTAAACACTTAACCATGCACCAGTATTTAAAACATTTCAATAACAAATCCAGATCTAGGTTACACTTGCAGGCAAAATCATGACGTCAGTCAGGCCAGACAGCCAATGGCTATCTTACCATCGTCGTCACTTCCACCCGTCATTTCTTGTAGGATCTTGAAAGACCGAGATGGAATATAAGCTCCCCGATAGCGGAGCTCTGGTTCGGCCACACCAGCGTTAGATTCGCTGGCTGAAAACAGAAGGGTGTTGCAAATTAAAAATTAATAAGAGATTAATAATTAAAACTTATCTAAAAAATAAAACGATTAAAATATAAATTAGCCAACAAATGTGCCTTAATTCTTTTTTACTCCTTAAATATCTATCATTAACATCAAGTTGTATGCTATAATCTGACGTCATTACCTCATTAACAATATAGCCTTACTTATTCTACAGAGACCAGTCAATGAATTAGAAACATCGGTTGAGCATGCGATAGAACCTCAGCCAGAAAAGCAGCATTTATACATTTAGGCGTCGATTTTACGAGGTGCTGCTCAATAAATCCCAAGCATGCTCTATATGGCTAAGATCCATGCTCTGTGGAGGTCAGGATAGATGGTGAAAATTACTTTCATGCTCAGATTTTCATTCCTAAATCATTCTTGCACGATGGGCCATAGCATTGTTATCCAATGAAGGATCCCTACAAGCAGGGAAAAAGTGTAACATTCCAGGATGGACTTGATCGTTAACAATGTTTAGGTACTCTTTGATTGTCATCCGACCTTCAAAGAATATCAGAAGGTCAAGTTCCGAACCAACAAAACATACTTCATACAATGATACTCCTACCAAAACCTTGAATTGTGAATGACTCGTCCGACCACTCTACATGACTTGTACACTTTTCCAGTCATCTGTTGTCCAGTCACGCCACTGCAAACGAACTTTTCGGTTCTTCCGCACAGGCATTCGGCTCGACATGCCTATTCTCTTTAATTTCCTACGCATTGTTCTAGTGAATATGGTTGGGACGAACCTTCTTGAAGTCTTCCGTCAATTGCTGCACAGTAGATCTTCACTGTCGCCCAGCAAGTCTTCTGGGACGCCGTCGATCACGGTTCTGAACGATTGTTTTCAATCCACACGGTAGACGTTGAGACGACATTGTAAATTCTGTTTCTAGGAATTAAATACTTTAATTCAGTATGAGAACTGTGAGTCGAGAAGCGAAATATCTATAGGACTCGAACAATGGATAACGGAGTTATTCCTATTCAGACTTCGATCACCCTTTACAATTTCCTCTCCTTACTTCCTTGTCAGGACTTGCTGCTTGACTCACATCGTTCACTGTGAACGCAGCCTTTCGAGATACTGATCAACCATTAGCTATTGTGGCATCTACTAGGTAGGCTCTCACAAGAACGCCTTTTGTTTTTCTTATTCTACACAACTACTACCGACAGTATCTGCTTATATTGCACACTCCTTGTGCAACTCACGTAACTCAGATAATTTTGTATGCTGTGTATTTACGGCGCGTGGCATTTGCATATCTTATGACGTGTTTCTAATTCATTGGCCAGGCAGTATATAACTAAGTAGGTTTCAAAAATAAAAGAATAATGATGAAAACTTTAAAATTTTGTCTACATATTCATAAATTAAATTCATGCACGTTTCAAGTTCTTTGCCATCTGCGAACGCATTTTCATTTTTTAAAAGAAAAATATTTTCAAAATAAAAATCAATTTAGAAAATTAAGTTTTAACATATTAAAGGTTAACGCATCTAACTTATAGGCTTTCGCAAACCTTTGACTTTTTCAGTCATTGTAAATAATTTGTTATTAATCGAAAAAAAAAAAAGCCGGTTTATCAATGAATACACGTCTTTCTGTTAAAATCATCTTTAAACAAATGCGCAGTTTTAATACTTTAAGACGAAAGAGGCAACAAACAAATCAATAATAAATGAACGAACATTCAAATTCAAAATCATTTTAAGAGTAAAAGAATAAAACTGATATTGGAACAAAGTTTGTTTGTCGACTGTCTATCATGAAATATTTATAAAGGAAGAATTAAATTTGTAAAAAGGAAAATTTAATCCGTTACTTGTTCCACGATAAATAGATTTGAGTGAAGTTCTAGAAAGTCGAAAGATCAAAAATTTTGATGTATTGCTTCAAAAATTCTATTGAAAATTAGAAGTATACAAAAAAAAAATCGCTTCTACAGATATTAAATTCAAAATTCTTGGTTTTGCTCCAAATTTTCCGTTTCATACATTTATAAAAAGGTATCAGATTCTCACCTTTCAAAATTTTCTACACCGCGTTAAGAAAGCTTTTACTCTTCAAATCTAAATATGTAAACACATTTGGCCTTAGAATGAAAATAGATTGAGTTTTCTTCTAATAGAAACGGACAAAGCAAATGAAAAAGCTTAAAAATGAGAGCAGATGTTTAGCGTTATTTAAACAAGAGAAAAAAAAATATGGCAGATTTATGATCAATTTTAACTTTTCTACCCCCCTTGTCTTGACTATTTTGGCATTTTGTAAGGAGGGAGGGGGTACCTGCATTAGAGAGTGGGATCTGCGCAGGCGCAGCGTGCCCGTTCTCCTCGCCCGTGATGCGCTGCAACGTCTGGAAGGCCCGCGACGGAATAGGGTTGCGGCGAAGACCAGAGAATTTCATCTCGTCGTCTTCCGTTCTCGTTGGTGTTCTTGGCGAAGTGACCGATTCTGCTATAATGTGGAAAAAAAAATGGAGAGGAAAATTGAAGGAAAAAAAATATTAATAAATCAACCTTTGTTACATCATTTTACATTCTCCTTCTGTGAAGTCGTTAGTGAAGAATGTTACCCGCCCCAGATAAAAGATTCTTTTGGCTTTCTTTACGTAACTTGTTTAATCAAACTGCTTCGCTTTTATAAACAAAGTTTACATACGTGCGAAACGATTAAAAGGAGGGACGAGTTTGTGTAGTTTGCAATTGAAATTTAAATTTAAAACCGAATAAGGAAAAGATAACACCGAAATACAAATTAAAGTAACGAGTTTTACAATAACTTAGTTAAGTACATGTTGAGAAGCTTAAAACAAATTTACTCAAGAGTTCCAAAAAGGCAATTTGTATACTTGTTAAGAATACTGCACTTTTTGGATTTTTCTTTTCCAAATCAAAAAGCTTTAATGAATTCACAGGCTTAGCGAAGGATTGTAAACTTTGAAATCGCTTAATTTTATAGTTTTCTCTCCATCAAGAAGCATTTGCTAAAAAGTTCCCAACTATTAAATCAGCGAGGAAAACGGCGCGTTAATAATTAAGCGTGTGTCTACATCATGTTCCAAAGTTTCCTTATTTTTACAGAGATGGTCCCATGTTACTTAAAAGCCGAATATATTAAAGTACTGATATTTATGTCTATTAGTACAAGGAACCATGAAGTACACGCGCATATTTATTATTTCATGTGTTCGAAAAGTTTCCTTTTCTTTAGATGAAAAATTCCCCACAGTGCCATCTCATTTAGGAGACAGTCGAGGGCTAACATTTCTGACTCTCGAGCCATGCTTGTTGAAATTCAAAAGAGGCCCAGGTTTTATCCATCTCGAATCTGTTAACATTTGACGACGATCTTAAAAGGAGAAAGGGGAGAAAAGAGGCAAAGGCTCCCGATGAAGCCATCTTCTTCACTTACCCTTAATGGGGTTGCTCTCCACAGCAATTCTCGCCAACCACTCGTCGCTTTTGACCCGAGTTTCGTGGCTTTAAGACTCGCCACTCGTTCTTGACCTTATTTAGTCATAAACCAGCTCCGAAGATTTCGACTTAACTGGACCAATGACATATTTCGAGAGAGAATGCCACCAAAGCCCTTGACTTCTCCGAATCGTAAACAAAGAATGCCTAAGCGATCCTTCTCTCTTTCCGCGATTTTACCAGCTTTGCTTCGCTTTTAATGTATCATTAATGAAGCCCCCACTTCAACGCAGTTTTATCGTCATTAAACAATCATTTCGAATGATTAAAGTCAACAGCGAAGGGACTGCAGACTTAGTGCCAATTTGACGTCAACCTTCGGAAATCTTAACTTAATGAAGATGCTAAAGCCAAATTGAGAACAAAATTCAATCTAAAAAATTATTTTCGTGTATAATTAAATTCCCAAGCTAAACCACTCTATGTAATTTCTCATTCAAGTAATATGACTGCGTCTAGATTGAAAGACTAACACACTAGGTGGTGCTTGAGCTGATCGCATTAAGTTTTTAATATCATTCAGTTTTCAATATGAGCAGAAATAAGAACATGGACAATTCACATCTCGAAAAGTTTATGGAAGGTCGTTCTTGTCTACGATTAAGATGATCTTACAATCCTCCCATTTACTTGAACAGACGATAAATGTCATGAACGGAGCACCGTCAAGCCTTTGTTCCTCATTTTCCCGAGCATAACTCATTATTATTGACGTGGCAGCACTTAATTTACAGCATAACCTTCATTTGACAGAAATCGAAAAAGACTTGTATGCATATGAAAATGCATTATTAAGCAATATTAAAGCTGAAAGACAATATCGGATGTATTAAAGCAAAGCTTCCATTTAGGATTGTATATTAAATGCAATGACCTACAAAAAAATAACTGGACTGCGCTTGGCGCGGTTTCGAGTGAAGCCACCGGAAGTGTGCAATCCGCCATGTTGGGAGGGTCAGAAGTAGAATATAAGCAATGCGGAGTAAGTAAGGTTTTGGCTTATTTTCCTTATACAATGGGTGATATTTAACATTTTAATTATTGATATGATTATTAGGTTTATTTCTTTTTTTATGTAGTTAAATAGAAGAATACTCCAAGTATTTGAAAATTGTGTAAAAAAATACTACAGTGACAGTAAGTGATTGCAATGTTAATATTCACAAATTTATTGATGAGCAAATAAAATAGTTCTGGTTACATGTGATCTGATTTTGATTCCTGTTTCTTTACTACACAAATGCTTCATTCTTATATTACTGTAACTCTTAGAAATTAATTTTATCAGTCTAAAACCATGATTATTGGTGGGGAAAGAATCGTAAAGATGCTCATCCAGACTACTGATAAATGGCTTTTGGGTAAATTCGTGAAAAACACAAGAAGAAATAATTCCTGCAACGCTTGTTGCTTGTGGAAGCCTGTTGTTGTTTGCTGCCATCATCCTTCGAAAGCATCTTTCCGTGGTTTCGCAAACATCCATCACATCCTGGCTTGGATGTTTCAGACCACCATAAGCTGATTTTCATAAAAACCCGTGGTGGACGTTTGTGAAGCCACGGAAACATGCTTTCGAAGGATGATGGCAGCAAACAACAACAGGCTTCCACAAGCAACAATTTGTGTTTTTCACGAAGTTACCCAAAAGCCAATTTTCAATAGTCTGGATGAGCATCTTTACGATTCTTCCCCACATTAATAATCATGTTTATAGACTGATAAAATTAGTTTCAAAGAGTTACAATAATATAAGAATATTATGTAATAAATTCTCTGATAAAGAAGCAGGAATCAAAATCAGATCACATGTAACCAGAACAGTTTTATTAGCTCATCAATAAATTTGTGAATATTAAGATTCCAACATTGCAGTCACTTACTGTCACTGGAGTATTTTTTTTTTTTTTTTTTTTTTTTTTTTTTACAAAATTTCCAAAGATTTTTAAATACCTGGAGTATTCTTCTATTTAACTACAAGAAAAGGAAATAAACCTAATAATCATATCAGTAATTAAAATGTTAAAACTCCCCGATTTTATAAGGTAAAGAAGCCAAGAACTTACTCCACATTGCTTTTATTCTACTTCTGCCCCTCCAACATGGCGGCGCTGCGACTTCCAGTGGCCTCACCCCCTTCCTTCCTCTCTGCCTCTAGTAAGGCGCCAACAGCGCCAAGCGCAGTCCAGTTGTTTTTTCTAGGTCATTGATTAAATGGTTTAATGACTCAATTGTTATATTTTGAGCTAAATTAGCTTTTAAAGTTAAAGTCAAATTAAAATAATATCAGATAACAGTGTTGTTGCGTTAAAGATTCAGAAATTATGGAGCATTAAGAAATAATTATAATAAATAAATGATCGGGTACGAAGCCTAACAAGTAGAAATAGTATGGTTTTAAAAGTGGTAATCATCAAATAAGATATCATACAAGGCGCGACAATTAATAAACGAGACAAGCGGTTTAACAAATATAAGACATTTCTGGCAAAACTGTTTAATATTTTTCAAAGTTGTTACCTTCTGAGGCTACACACTTATTGCACCGTTCACACAAGTTTTGGAAACATGCTTTAAAATCTTCTGTCTTAACCCTTTCAAATTCGGCTGTAACGTTCTTTTTGATATCCTTTATATTCCATAATCTGTGTCCTTTCAGGCTTTTCACCTTTGGGAAGAAGGAAAAGGTCTCGTGGAGACATATCAGGGGAACAGGGAGGGTGATAAAGCTCCACAATTCCCGTTACTGGCTAAGAACCCCTTGACAAGCACTGCTGTGTGCTGTCTGACATTGTGCAATAAGAACCAACTCCCTTTTGCATGAAATTGTGGCCATACTCGATGGATTCTCTTAATCAGACGGTGCAAAGTCTCCCTGTAGTACTCCTTGTTGACGGTTTGTCCAGGCGGAACAAACTCCTTATGGAATAATGCCCTTGCTGTCAAAGAAAGTAATGAGCATTATTTTTGTTCTTGAATTTTCAAACCGAATTTCGGGTTTCGCGGGGATGTTGAAGACCGCGCTTCCGTGTTCTGTCACTTTGTTTCGGGGTAATATTGATAGCACCTGGTTTCGTCCCCTGTCACAATTGAATCCAATTGAATTTCGGGATTGGCAATCTGCGGCCGCGATGAATTCAGTTCAAACATCCACTCTTTCTTTTTGCTCATCTGTTAAGAAATGTGGCACAAACCGGGCACATTTTTCCTTTTGTCCAACTGTCAATATTAGGCAAATTGTTTCTCGATTAATGTTTAAGACTTCTTCCATCATCTTTAGGTTCATTCGCCATCACTTAAAAGTTCTAATCTTCTCGATTCTTCCCTGTGTTCGAACAGTTTTCAGAAGTCCCGTGCGTTCGTCATGTTTCAGTTCTTCCCGGTCATCACGAAATCTAGCGAACCATTCAAAAACACGTGAACGAGATATGCATCATCACCATGCACTTGCTTTGTCAACTTGTAAGTTTCCGTAGCGATTTTTCCAAGTTTAAAACAGAACTTAATGTTTTCCTTTGTTCCATGTTTATTATTATTGGAACGTCAAATAATGCCTGCGTGCGGTTGAAGCACGAGAATATTTAGGCGCGCGCAACTTTATTCTTGTACATACGGCAACTAATTTTTAGATCAAAAACACGCATCGTCGTGGTCGCACATGCTTGAACACGTTCAAAATAGCGTCAGTCTCGTTTATTAATTGTCGTACCTTGTATAATCATAACATTAAATTACACTAATGGTAGCTATTACAGACTGTTTTCAAAAGTACGCCTTTTTATAATCATTTTAGGAATAATAGACGACTATCATGATGCCAACTTACGATTTTTGTGTATTGAACATAATTCTCCCGGTTTCAACATTTAGAATTAGCATTACTTTGATACACAATTCATAGGTATCATTTAAATTTATGGGTCATTCGTGTTAAAATCTAAATATTTGCTTTATCCAAACCAATTTCGACAATTCAAACATGCAGAAGTTCTACAAAAGAGGGCTCATTCAAAATAAAAAATTCCGTTTCGATAAAGGGGGATTATAAATCAACAACAGCAAGACCTAAAACTTTTGGATTAAATCTAGAGCTTAATTCTATCCCTTAAGCGTCTACAAAATTAAAAAGGGATTCGGTCACCTAGAACTCTCAAATTAGTGTTAAAATGGTGGAATCTCCTTTAATATTTTTTCCTAATTTAAGTTTTCAATTTATGGTGTTTAAACAGCTAGGTGAGCATTAACGCTAAACAATTAGCAACGGGGAAAAAAAAGTCAACTGCTTTCGGAAATTGATTTTGATTTCCACGTTGAATTCAAGAAAATTCGATATTCTTCCCCAACGCCTTAACATCAAAAGCTGATTAATGATTACATTTTCGTTAATTCTTTTCGCCCGTTTCACGTTTTCCTGACCGCCTTCATTAGTAAAATGTCACCGCTAATGAACTTCCCAAATTGTCAGTCTGAGGGAAAAAAAAAAAAAAAAATTCCACCTGCTACTAAATGCTATAGATAGAAATGGTGATCAAAAAATGAAAATTGGTGGGAAATGAGAATCTTCGAAACTTATTAAAAGTTTAAAATGTTCTTAGTGGCTTTTTAAAACTAGAAGCAATTTTGTGAAAAAATACTAAATAAAGGACAATGTAAATAAAAAGATAATTAACTTTATCCTTGGCATCATTACGAAAGTAAATTAAGCAATTTAAATAGAGTAGTGAAGGTGCCTAAAAACAATTTGTAAACCCGAAGGCACGTCTACAAACCAGTTTTGGATCTAATTGCACTCGTTTATGTCGTATGGTTTGTTGAAATGTTTAGTCGTGTTTACTGCCTTCACAAAAATTCTTTCAGGTCTTTGCCAAAATATTCTGGTCGTGTGCCGATTCACGTTATTTCCTTAAGTCTTACAGGGTCATTTGCGGAAGGAAGGTAAAAAGGTTACGAAATCTTTCAATTGTTTGAGAATGAGATTGCGCAATTATGCGGAAAAATATTTTTAGTATTGCCAACTATTAATAACCATTTGGACGTCTGAGAGAAGAGTGATTTTATTTAAAGTGAGCATAATCAGATTCAAGATGTGAAACACATTGTAGTTGGAAGAAGGTCGTTGTTCATTACCTTCAGCATCTGGGCTGGTCGTGTCCGTCATCACTTGTAGAAGACGGAACGATCTGGACTGGGGCTGTTGTCCTTTGTAGTAAGGCGTGAAATTCTCCTCTTCCACAGATCGACGGTGCTGAGGAGTTCCTTTATTGGCAGGCACTCTGAAAGAAAATTATTTTTCTTTTGTAAAAAAGCAATCCAAAAAAAATAAATAAAAAAAAAATGTTTACAATGCGAGCCCATGAACTTCCTTTTTCATCTAAAAATAATTTGCTGAATTGCTCCCCAACATCGCTTTCTTCTCCCACACCACGATAAGAAAAGCTCAAAAGCAAAACTGAAGTGTGAAGTTTCACTTTGAATTCAATTAAGTTAGTTTTTTTTTTCCATATACATGATACAGTATTTACAATATGCAGTCTTTCGCATGATCTTAGAATACAAAAAACTGAAGGGAACAGAATTGAAAACTCTGAAATTCTTAAACTGAATAAAAAAAATTCGTATTATAAAACAGAAAAATAAATTACAGGTAAATCCGTATCAAGCAAACAACTGATTAAATCGTCAATCTCATCAAAAAATGAAAAATGAGCCAAATGGTTTCATTAAATCTTTGGCTTTACATATTCGGCTTCTATGTATATCTTGATGAGTTTGCATTCTACAATTAGGTATTAAAAAAAAAAAAAAGAAAATAAGGAAGCAAGTACTTTATTGTAGATTTAGCTCGTTTTGAATTGTGCTTTAAACCAGTTGAAATTAGTTTGAAGCAATAACAATCATTTTGAATTTTCTAATAAGTTTTAAATATAATTCTGCACATACAGAGCCAGTGAAAGTGTATAATGTTCATAATACAAATTCGATATAAATAATTGGTTGCACAACCTAACAAATTTAACCTTCTTGAGCCCTTAAAACGAGTTCCTTGTACGGAAGTGACGTCAGCTACGAACAGCCTCTGCCTTCGATAGGCATTCGGATCAGATTACACGGGAATCAGGCCGACTAAGGGTCTGTCGGCTTAACATCATCTCCGGCAAATCTGCAGCTCGAAACGAAGAATGAGGCGATTGTCACCATCAATAATGGATTATGAAAGAACAGTGGAGAAGCAAGGACAGGAGGGAAAAAAAATTTAAACCTAACACTCCCGTCTTTTTCGTTCACGAAAGAGGAAAAAACTTTCCACAGAATGTCACGGATAAGATCCTAGTCGTATAAAAATTGAAAATACTTTTTTAAAAACAACTTGTGAAACCAGGCTTATAATAAAAAACCCTTCAAGATTAATTATTGATTGCATTTTAACCATCATCCATCGTTAAATTTTTTTTTCAGTAGGATTACATGTAACATGAATTGCTCTTAAGTGGTGGAGCTCTATTTAAAGCATCATAAAGAGACGCATACCATTCAAAAACAGAATATTAAAAGAATTGATTTAGCTTTAATCTATTTTGAAAAACGGTAAAATTCTACGAGTCTGCCCCCCCCCTCCCCCCCCCCTCTCTTCTCCTCTTTATACACTTAAAATTTAAACTAGTCACGTTAAGAAGTCGCAAACACTGGCTATCGATTTACACCTAAAGTAAACTATGCGGGTGCGCTCCCGCCATCTTCACTTTAGGCTATTCAACCAGCACAATTCGCGTCTGATAAATTTCCCGCATTATAAAACTTAAAAAGATGGCCCTTTTTGTAATGCCCGTTAAAAAAAATTCAATCTGCCTTGAAACGGCTCTGGCAAACATTCCCAATGTAACTGGCTCGCAGTTTCGATGCGTTCGTCTCAAAATAGACGAGAAATTTCTGAACAGCGATGATGTAAGTTTTACCGACACTTGAGTTTTTGAGCATTAAAATTACTTGACCTCGAAGCACAAAGTTAATTATAAACTGTTCACTGGAAGCCAAACAGGAGGGCACAGATTAATAAGTAGAAGGCGGCTAAATCGTAGCCAGGAAATTAAAAATCACCTCCCACATCTTTTTAGACTAGTTGATGAATGGGACAACTTAATTAAAACATTAATTAAACGTCTAGATGCGTTACAGTTGAATTGAAGAGATTGTAAAGTGACACGCTGAATTCTTTTCGATGGAAAACAAAATCAGGAAGCTTTCGTAACTATTAAAAACTATTTAAGAATCTGAAATTGTTTCACATGTATTGTTGCCATAAAGAACAGCGCTTAACACTCGTGTCTGGCAATTTAATGGGGCTCGTAACTTAAATTTCATTGAGTACACCAGAGGCGACACGAATTATTATTCAATTTCAACGATGTAATAAACTATAGACTGGATCGATATCATCTCATGCATAACCAACAATTATTAATTGGTAATAAAAATAAGTTGCAGTTTATGATGGTAATAAAACGGAAAATCTTCCGCACGGATTTTGGTAGCATTACTTTGAGGCTCATTTCTTTAAAAACTTTGAAAATATTATACATTTAAAAAGTTACATCATAATCAGAATTGGAATTGCGGAAAGTACCATCCTCACAATCTTAAAATATTTCTGTTATTACTTAACCAATTACACCATCACATAGTCATTATTGAAATGCCTTATAATAAAAATGATACATAAATTGGTCATACTTTTGCAATCCAGGTAGATCCTTTCCCGTCTGGTTATGGTAGGCTTCTGCAGCATTTTCCGTCGAATAGAGGTGCAGTGGTGAATTGTAAGTTGACGGCGCAAAAGTGGGCGACAATATTTGCTGCTGTTCTTGCGGTTTTGGTCGTTGAGGTTGTTGAGCTTGTTTGGGCGTTGGTGACTGTTGTTGGTCAGCCTGTTGAGGTTGTTGCTGATTCTGTTGCACTTGAACTTGAGGTTGCTGGATCGGCTCTGGAGTTTGATTCTTTGGTTGAGCTGGTGGCTGGTGCACTGGGGAGTGTTGTTCTTGTTGCTGTTTCTGATGGCGATTCTGAAGAAACAAGGGCGGTCCTGATGGAGCAGGTTGCGACCTGGGAGTCGTCGACTGAGGTTGCACCGTTGGAAACAGCTGAACGCGCGGCTGGGGATACGTCTCTGGGGGCGGAGGCGACATGATCTTCGACCCAACATCTTGCTCTTGGGTTGGAGGGGGAACCCGAGCTAAATTTCGTGGTGGGTCCTGCTGGTTGTAGTGAATGCGGCGCTGCATTCGAGGAGATCGCAACTCGGAAAGGTCAAGGCCCCCGGGCGTGTACGTAAAAGGTTTTTTATCCTTTAAAAGACTGCTCTGCAATGCAGCAGGAAGATGCTCGTACTGCTGGACATTGGAGGACGGTGGCCCCTGAGGGGTATTGAAGACACTCGGCCTAGACACCATTTCGGGAGGATTCTACATAAAAAAGAAAAATAGTTTAAATTATCCTAAATTTCTAAGGAGAACATCCTTTCCGTGTTATTTAATACGAGGAATACATGGATCCGAAAGACTGGAACTGCTAACAGGATATTTGCATCGGATGTGAAATTGGAAATCAAAAGGGAGACAATGCTATTTAGTGACTATGTAAAAATAAAACGAACAGGTTTTTTTGATGGGATGTGCGTAAACTATTTTAAGCTCTTTTGCTAAGTTTAACAGTCCATTCAACTATAATGTTTTTGTAGACTAGACAGATGGTAAATCTTGTTAAATCTCAAACATAAAAAACAACGGCTCATGTTTCCCTTCTGAACAAATTAATGAAACATACAGGATTAAAGAGGTTATTAAAATCTGATTATTAGTATAGATTAGTACCAAATAATAGACAATGCTTTAGAAATGTTTAACAAATGATATATAGACTTTCTTATATAAAATTTTTGTTTATGATGATGGACACAATCTAAATATATTACTTTATTTCAAAAGAAGTGTTCAATTATTGGATGGTCATGTCAATTATTAAAGGAAAAAATTTTACCGCGCATTTTATATTAATGTTTTCCTTGACTTAAAAGTATATTTCTGTAAGGGCTGCGTATTAAGTTTATTTGGCTTAGAAAGCTCCAAGCTGCTATTAATAAGAATATTTAGAATCTTTTACCCAGTTTAATCAGATTTGAAATAGATGTAAATAGCAAACATTACAATCACTTTTTTTCAATTTAAACTGTTACATTCACTATGAAATTCCTCCGTTACATTCATATTAAATATTCTTTAATACTTTCTTTTGCCCTTTCCTTATGCTTTCCACGTAATCAAACCCATTTCGTGCTTTGCAGAGGATTTCCCGAGAATAATTTAACTTTTTTTTTTTTTTTTTTTTTAACTGGAATTCCAAAGAAGCGTCTTCGTTTATCCGTCAGCACAAGATTTAGTGAACAGCTTAATCTCCATCTCACTACTCGTTCGAAGGCCAACTGTTCGATTTACCATGAGGATTTAGACGAATTACGTAATGAAGCTTTAAACTTAAACCTCCTAAATTCATCAAAACATTAATCCTAACTGATGGAGGAGCAGTTTCTGTAAAAGAGCCATCCTTCTTTTCGTAGGTCATTAAGATATTTCGAAATGGGCGTGTTTGAATTCTCCAAATTAACTCGAAACCTCTTAAGTAAATTCATTTAGCATTTGTTGGCGTGTTTGTTGATTTTTTTCCTTTTCTCCCCATTTGGAAGGCCGTTCTCCTTTGCCCTTTAGCCCCGACTGTTTGGTTATTAAGAGGGAGCCGAGAGCAGCTGACAGGCTGCGATCGTTTACATACGGTTCAATGAAAGTGGATAAGTCAAACGGAAAACAAGTCCAATAGAAGACTAACGCCGCCGACAAGCTTTCGTCAGCTATTGAATAGTGTGCACGTGACAATCCCTCAATTAAGAGGGTTGGGTGTATGCAACAATGCGATCGCATTAGCTCGACTTCGACAAAAGGATAATGGCATCGGATTTGATGAATTAGCGACTTCGAATTAACTCGGCAGTTATCTCTTGTAAGAAAACTTTGCGGATACTGAGGGGCAATTTCAGTGGGCATTACGAAAGTGTCCTCCCGGAATCAGATCAATGATAAGATCTATAGCAAATTTAGACGAGATTGCCCAAAGGTCATGACCTGGAAGGAAGTTTTATAACTAGGACGGTAAAATATTTAATACTTCTAGCGAAATCTTATTTTTATGTAAAAAGTACTTTGATATCCCTCATTTTTGATATTCTTAAAATTTTATTAATATTTGAATTAATTAAATTTTGTATATTGAGGTTTATTTGTTCGTTATTACCTTTAGAGGCGTGCTGATAGATATATTAATGGTAAACATCAACTACGGATAAAATAATTTAAATTGTGGTCTAAAATGTTAACCCAGATCTCTGCTTCACCAACTTACCATTTTTGACCTTAGCCATACTTTTCGCCTCCTTTATATCGAAAAGAGAATAACTGCAATTAATTACATTAGAATTGTTGGCATTTTTGGGCGTTTCTTTTTACTCTTTGAAGTGTTTACTATTCATATAAAGAATATTCTTAGTTTAAATGAATGGGTGAGAGAAGGTTCTATATTGTGGCCATTGCATTCTCAAAGTTTTCTAGTTATATCTGTAAATAATTATACTCCTAGATAGATTACGTAGGATTATTACTTATTTTTTTAATATAACTTGCCATTTGAAGTTTATTTAACATGTTTGATCTCCACAATTTTTTCCTAACTCGAAAATTAAACAAATGGAATAGTTTCCTTCTCACAAGTCAGCCATTCAATAAGGACAATAATACTGAGAAACAAACTTAAGCTGATCGAATCTTTTCAAACAATTGTTTTTCCCTTGTGTAATTTTTTTTACTAAGCCATAAATACACAAACAATATTTTAGAAGAAAAAAAAATGTTTGGGAGTATAAACCTTCGAGATAAAATTGACAAGTCTTCAACTTAAAGACTGCCAAAAAAATATTTTTTATAATACAAGTTTGAAAACTCAGCTATGAAATACTCAAGATCTCATGGAGTCCAATTGAAAAATTATTACTTCACTGAAGAAGTTTAGTACCGAAAAATTTTCTTAGCAATATATGAAAGCTTTCAAACTTTCGTGACATTTTCACGAAATTGAAGATTCTGCAGGAGTTGTTGAAAAACGCCGATTTATTGCTCCAATTTACTCGAGTTCAGGAATTTCATGCCTTGTTTGTTACTGAAGCTAATCGGAATGACAGGTCGATCATCACAGTAGATGAAGCGGGATTAAAACTCGTGACCTCTGGCACTTCTAGCTACTTCCTATCAGCATGTTTACTCGACTGCAATTCACATCTATTAACCAGAATTTCAGTTCTATAAAAGTTGTTAATCCCAGACTTGGCAGTTTTACTAAATAAACTTCAAATGGCTATTCGTGAATTTACAGAATACCTTTATAGAGAACTATTAATTGGCGAGCAAAATGAAAATGTTAACAAAATTGGCCTTTGGTTTGACTTCTTAATATTAACGATATTTAATTACACCAGAACCAAAATGGTTTAAATAAGTTTGCTTGAAGGCATATACAGAAAGCACATACGCAAATCATTACACTTGCACAATACATTGATTCTCCCTTTGAAAGTGGGTGTGAGGTTAATTTCCCTCTGGAAAAGTCCTCGGTAGTCTTGGCCGAGAATCGAACTCGTGATCTGAAAGTATGAGGAAGAAGCAGCATCTCTTCTCCAAGGCCACAAAGGAATATTCCCTCATCCCAAGCCAATTATTTCGACATCTAAATTTAATAGAATGACGATATTTAAAAAAAACTACGAAACTCAAAAGTCATCTTTTTATCATTTCGGGGAATGGTCTACTTGCTTAAAAGACATAAGTTGAAATGCAACTTAATGAACATCAAATTCATTACTTCTAGTTTGATGAATGCCATTTCCCGGAGAAATTTTTGAGTATTTTCAACCTCCACTTTACTACTTTCTTTCCATTAACACATATTCGTAATTAGGTTGAGATTAAGATGTACCAAAAAAAATAAAAAAAATAAAAAAATTAAAAAAAAAGGCAAACAATACTCACTGTTCGTTTGGTTCTCCAAGGCACCGTTATTTGATCGGCCGAAGGCAATGGCGGTGGAGGCGGTGGTGGAGGCGGCGTGGGCGGAGAAAACCCCGTGGGAGCCGCAGGTGAAGTCAAGGGTGACGGGGGTAGAGGAAGAGGGGGAGATGGAAACGGCGGTGAGGCAGAGTCGGGCGCTGGGGAGATCATACTCGAACGGGGAGAAGCCACCGGGGAATAGGGCTTGGGCGAAGACGACGAATACAGAGGCGGCGGCGGGGTGTGCGTGGGAGTCGCGGCTAGTGGACTCGAGAGGTCAGAGTTCATCCTCACCGACGATGTTGGACTGAACCTCATGGGTGTTCCTACGGCAGGGGTGCCGGGTGTTCCTGGCGTTGGACTCGAACTGCTACCTGGGGGACGCCTACGATTAGATGAAGGGGACGTAAGAAAGGGAAGAAGAAAAAAAAAGTAAACTTATTCCCACTCATTCGAGATACCGAAAATATTTATAGCATCCTTAAGAGCACCGTAGCTTTCACATTCTGTTCTTGCAATGGAACATAAAACTCAAAGACAAGAAAAGAACGTTAAAAATATGCTACATGCTCCAATAATTTTTTTTTTTAATTTAAGCGCAAATGTAAACATTATAAAAAGGATATATCAACTATTTACTTATTTGTTGCCTTTATAAATTTATATAAATTAGAAACTTAAATGTATAAAATGCTAAACATTTTATCTCTAAAGTAAGAACTTTTAAACTTATTTTTTGCTGCTATGCAGTGCACTTGTTGGACTATTATTAAAACAATGTTTCCATTGTTTAACTTGTTCAAGAAAGTTCTGTGCAATGATAACAGCGTTGCCAAAATCGATCAAAAGTAAAGTTCTTAACAAAGAATTCCATTAAGTAGTTGGCGAGGGATATTTTCTAATTAAGAGAATGCTGCATAATATATTGCACGCATACATGTACCGAAAGAAAGAAGAAAAAAAAAAAAAAAAAGCTCAACTGTTTCGATATGTTAAAAATCCAACTTTAAACCAATATCAAAAGGATAATGTTAAAGAGATCTTTTGCGTAAAGAAAAACTTTAAATCTTCCTCAAACTATGTTGGATGACAACAGTTGTTTTCCTACCTCCAAGGCGCTGTGACATGGGGGGAATCCATAGGAACGAAGATTCTCCTTCCAGCCGAGTGAACGTAGGAAAAAGCCTTCACTTTGCTTCAAAAATTCTTCGAAATCCTCGGTGGGATCTTTATCTGGTCATCCTCCTGCCTCCCGAACACCGGAATTATTTTTAACTCCCGACGTCGACAAAATCTGCCGACCGGATATCTCGAGTGCGCAAGTGCAGCGTGCTTGGATCATGATTTAATCTATTTTTTTCCTTCCTCTCTACTTGGTCTTCTCCCTTAAAAGGGGCTCCAAAGCCGAGGACGCTTTCATTTTTCCAGCCGGTAAACTTCTCCGTCCAAACAACGGCCACACTTTTCCAATTCTCGGCGACTATCTTTCCAACCCCCCCCCCCACCCCACTTTTTACCTCTCCCTCCCCCTCCCAAACCAACCTCCCACCAGCTCCAAAGTGGAGGAGCGCGATACTCATACTGGACTCACTGTCCTCTTCCATTGACCATTCTTTCATGGACCCCTACGTTGTCATGACAACGCAGAAAAATGGGAGGGGAGGATATCCGAGTGACTACTTCCTGTTGGCGTCACCGAGCCTCTCCCGGCAAGAACCAATCGCATCAACAGCGTCCTTCCCTAATTCTCGGCGGCGGTTTTCTTCCCTGCATTCGAACGTGCAGGAGCATCACTGCCACCTTCCATCTTTAATGAGATTTTCTCAGCACGTGGCCAGAAAAATGAAAAAAAAATTTTAAATACGGGATACTTTTCAGAGAAGTTCCTTAACTGAACAAGACAGTTTGGAGCATTCTTTTTCAGATTTTTCGAAGCCTTACCGGCAGTCACCAGTAAGAAGGAAGTTGAAGCAGGGCTTCCGGGATTAGTGATTTGATGCAGATTAAAAATATATTAATTTCAGGTTTAGCCCTCAACAGATTTTAGAAATTTAATTTTTACTTATTGGAAAATTTCAGGAAAATTAATCTACAATTTGAAAATGGTTTAACACCTTATTCGAAGATAAAAAATGATAAACTGACATCTAACCATGTTTTTGTAGACTAAAGCATTTGGCTGGTGTTGCCTAATATGAAATGCCAAATTATATTTTAAAAAATTAAGACAGAGTTTAAGATCCCACTTTAGTAAATAATTTTTATTAGTGTAGACCTAACACTTAAGAGATAAACCATGACGTTTCTGATCACGTTAGAAAAACATGCAACTGTGGCGCAAAAAAAGTAAATAACTTTTCTGGACTAAAACGTTAATGGCCTATGTAGAGGCCTTACCAATGCATTATAAGGACCATGAACAGATTATTTTCGGCATCTTCTCGCTTTTGTCGAAGATAAAGGCGAGAATAAATGCAGAGAATAATCAGTTTCATACCCGTTAAAAAAATATTTTAAGTCTTCTAATGTTAATTTCTTTTCCTTAATCCAAACAAACTATATAGCCTCATTAATTTTATTGAGGTTGAAAGTAGTTTCCGCAATACTAAATTGAAATAGAAGAAATACTTCATAATAAAATTTATTGCTTAAAACATACAGAATAGCAATATGTATTTAATAAATATTTAATAAGATTTAATTTTTATCAATTCAAAAATTGTTAATTTAATAATACATAGTAATAAGTAACGAAGCATCACCATTCAGAAAAGTAGCTGCATTTATCAACTGCTGTAAGAAAAGCAGACAGAAGTTTATGCACACGCCGCGAGCAGAAAGACTGGTTTTCATTATATTCGTCTTTTTTCTTTTCATTGTGTATGAAACCTTTCATCCTCTCAATGGAATTCCCTGCACGAGAATCCAGTAACATTATGCTAACTATTACACATGAGGAAAAATACAGTGTTAATCTACTCACCATTTATTTCTTTGCGCAGTCGATGGGGAATGGCTGTTCAACGAGAGCAGTTTTTTGAATTCGATAACGTTATCAACATTTAATTGTGGTATAAAAACAAGGCTCCTATTCATTATAACGACGTCAGCCCGTAATGATTAGGATCTCTCATAAAGTGTCAAGAGAAAAAATAATAAGTCTTACGAGGAGGAGAAAACTGCTATTATGAGGAGAAACTTTGAGCAAATGCCGGCCTCAGGCCCTCACCTAATGAAACCACTGCCTCCTTTTTTCTCTCTTCCCCCTGCCCCACACTCCTACTTCTAAAAGCCCCCTCCTCCCGTTTTCCACCGGAAAGCATTCCATCGGCCATTAGATCACGTTTGAATTCTTTCATCGCGACTTTTAGCCCGCAGTGATGACGAGACCTCTGGCGATAAATAGTCGAGATGAAGCCTTTCCGTCTGGACTCTCGATTGCTTACTTTAAAACGAAACGAATCTCCTCCACCCTCAACTAGCCAGGAGAAGGAGGAGGATAAGAGAATGAGGGGGGGGGAGGAGAAGAATGGTTCCTTTCAAGAACATGGAAAATGTTTTAAGTTTGTATAAGCTTGCATAAAATAGCAGTTTTCTCCGTTCCAAACAGCGCTTTCCTTCTTTCTTCCAGTCGCTTTAATTTAAAAGAGCTCTAATTGAAGTTGAGTTCTGTAAACAAAAGACGTCAAGCGTCTCCTTTAAACTTTAATGACAATCGTGTTCCTTCAATCAAGCATTGCGTCGCTCGACCACCGCAAAGTCCCTTTCTTATTTAGTGGTGGCGAGCCCTTCTAGCAAATTCGGTGTCGAGATCGGGATTGCTGCTCCTTTTCCCTCTTTCCTATCTGTCGCCGCATCTTTTATCGCTTTTCATTGAGGAATCGGTCGAGATGCGGCACGAAGTTTCACAGCCCATAAGGGCTACATGCGGAGGCGTGACCCACGTTCGCCGCGTTCCAAGACGCTCCCAAAACACTTCTTTCAGACTGTTTACATTCGACAGGGAGCGAGGAGAACATTTTAGAGCCTCCACCTCCTCCTTCCTTTTCTTCACCCCCACCTCAACTCAATTAAACGAAAGGCCAGCAAGAGATAACGAACCTCGAATGTTAAGGCCACAGAGACGAATCCATCTGTCTTTCTCTCCGTGGATTTCTCCGACTCCCAAGTGATAACGGAATACTTCGAATATTTTTCCGCCGTGATGAGAAAGGAGAGGAAAATTTTTTTCAGTCTCGGATGAAATTCTTGAATGACGTCACGGCTTTTCTCCAGAACACGCAGTGTGTTTTAAAATACCGTCTAGAAATCGCTTTTTCAGCCACATTAAAAAACGATAAACTTGATACCTTCTATAATTAACTTAATTTTTTTTTTCAACTTTAAATTTCGCTGATTTTGGATCTTTAATAAAGTTGTTGAAAAATTAATTTTAGCTTCTGCTGCTTCACAACGCTTTTAATATTTTAGGAAAGGTTGTGCACGAGTTGCTTTCGTCATCAAATTTCGTTTTACGGATAGAAAAACTTATATATTCTATTAAACGGCATAAATAAACTTTTTCATTCGCTTTTCTTTTATTAGAAAAGTATTCTTTGTAGCCAGTGCACCTTCTTGCATTCCACACGCGAGCTGCGAAACGCTAACCCTCATTATAAGAAATCGGCATGAGCGTCCTAAGCCGCGCGCAATCCCTTCGAAATGGAATTTTTGAGGAAATATCTCAATTACGAGAAGACTTTGGGGGGCTGTGTAGGGGTGGGTGGGCGGTTATTCGATCGCAGCCATCTGCCATTGGCTCCTAATGAAACCGCGGCCAGCCAACGCTGGGACCCGTCATTCTCACTTTTCCTCGGAATAACAAATGAAACGCGGGAATTCCTTGGCTTAGCTAAGAAAGAAAACGAAAGATTATCCGAAAAGCAAAAGAAACTTCATTTACTTTTACTTCAGTTTATTTTATTTTAATCGTAATAAGATCATTTTTAAAAAGAGCAATCGCGTTCTATTCCCTCCTCCTTCCTCAAAATTTAAATAATGTTAAAAAGAAAAGATGCAAATTTGTTATTTCAGAATATAATGAATATTTTTTTTTTTGGTTTAATAAAGAAAAATGTAAATCAAACTTTTCATGAATTCCAAATATCAGTACAACTTCCTCTCAGGCTCAAATATCAAACCGCGAGGGGGTTCCCCCTCTTTTCCTCCGTCATAAACAGTTTGAAAATAAAAAAAATAAAAAAAATCTACTAGGATCTAAATATAGGAATGCTATTTTTGACCGATAAGAAAGGCATTTTAAGATTTTAAATTAAGTACTTTCGATAAAGTTGACGTTTATTTTTAAAATATGCAGAACTAACATTTCCTAGAATTAAACCTTTAATTAAACGAGTTTTATTTAAAGCTCATCGTGAAATATACAAATGTTTCTTACCAAAGCAGCATGGTTAGAAGCGAATGAACCGGTTGTTAATACATTTCGGTTAGTTGATCGAATCCAGACATATCCTTAGTGTTAACGCCCGTTTTAAAAACGGAGGAGGGGGGGGGGGGGGAAATATTCTGATTAATAATTTATTCTTAGTATGATAAATAAGTAGACAAAAGGATTCTACACATCATAACGATAAATAAAGATCCTGGAAAAATGATCTATAACAAATGAAAAAGGCCTATATTTAATAAAAGTATATGCTCTATTTGAAAAATTGGGAAATTAATTAAATCGGTGCTGAGAATCGTGTTAATCGTATCAAACGCAGGCCGGGAAGTTACTATTGTTTCTCACTTTTAACAACTGGCCAAAACTGATGTCACAAATTACTCCATGCTTAAGATATTATTGCTCCACGCTTGCATAATAATCCATAGTTTAGCTGTATGTTACATTATATTTAACACTGATTTACAAAACAATCTTTTCTATTCCTCTTTTACCTAAATGGTAAATAACATTGGCTCTAGGAATCAGCCTACTGAAGTTTTGCTTGGTCTTTCAAACTTTTTAGTAACGGGACAAACGCAAACATCCATGCTCTTGGAGAAGTTCACTGGTTTCGAGGTGACAAAACCTACGTCTTAGCGTTCTCGGTCACCGAGCTGACTGGGCAACATTAATTACATTTAAAATTCTAAACCATCAAGATTCCTCTACATCGAATCAGCTACAATTTTAATTATCTCCCGGATATATAAATTTATTCTGCGCTATCCAATATGCTTATCAGTGAAACTTTGTATATAATTATTTTAAATTATGATTTCTATTTTAAACACTGTATAGAAATATTGTAAGTTTGGTCCATACAACCAACTTTGCTATTGGAATATAGAATTCCACTCTTAAGATATCGTGTAAAGTATATCAAAGTACACAGCATTAATTTAACGTTTAAAAACGACGAAATCAAAACATTCAAAAAAAAAAAAAAGTGCCGCAATATGATCCACGAGTTATCTACAGGGTGGTGCAAATAAAAGTAGCCTCGCATGAGAAACCAACCTAACGCCGTAAGCAACGATTGGGCTGTCCCATTATTAGCATAGCAGGTTAATAGCAAGAGACGCACCGTTATGAGATTTTTTTATGACCATTGCACGGTTTTTTAGAGCAAATAAAGTGAAAAGTTTGGTAAACATTTCTTGGAACTTTGAAATGCCTTTGGTTTTAACATTTATTTATTTGTTTATTTTTAATGGAACTTTATTTTTTATTCTTTTGTTTTATTTTATTTTCTGGTTGTCTTCTGCAACAACAAACCAAGGTTGAAGTGATTACAGGAGATGCTGAAAGTGACCACCATTCACCTCTTGACACTTTTGAGCTCTGGTCAATAAGTTGTTAAATACAGAAAGCAGTTGAGACTGCGAGATAGCCTCAATATGAAAAACAATGTTTTGCTTCAGTTCTTCAAATGTGCGAGGATTGTTCCGATAAACTTTGGATTTTAGAGCACCCCACAAAAAGAAATCACAAACTGAGAGGTCTGATGATCTTGGAGGCCAGCTTGGACCAACTCCGTTCTGACCTCTGCTAACAACTCTCTCAGGTTCAAACACTTCTTGAATGCGGTCCAGTGTACGACGTGCACGTTAGTTGAAAGTAGCCGTATGTTAGTTCCTCCTCAGTTAATTGATTGACGAATGGGTTAAAGATGTCTGCGATGTAACATGCTGCGTTCACCGTTCATGGAAGATTGGACCAAGAATGCGCCGAGCAGAGACTGCACACCATACGCTAACTTTCTGGTCGTGCAAAGGAGTTTGAAGATATTCGTGAGGATTAGTGGTCGACCAGTGCCGGGTGTTCTGCGAGTTGACAAAGCCAGAGAGATGGAACCAGGCTTCATCAGAAATGAAAAACAGCTGCATGTCCAGTCCATTCATTGTGATTTCTTGAATTAGCCAGTTACAAAACTAAAGACGTTCAGGGCAATCCGCTGGTTTCAGTTCATGGACCACGGATACTTTGTATGGTCGCATCTTCAAATCGTCATGCAGAATGCGTCCACACGATCTTCTTGAAATTCCGGTTGAATTGCTTGGACTCTGTAGAATCATCGTTTGGAGATTTTGGACATTGTGGATTTCTTACTTGTTTTGGAGCGGTTCTACGCTTGTTTAAAACAGAACCTGTGTCCCGCCACTTTATTAAAAGTTGCACCGCACGTTTTGTTGGAATTTTCTCATCTTCAAAGTTTTGAGCAAACAAATCACTACACTGCTTCCAGGAGTTGGTTTTTGCATAATTCTCAACAATGAAGATTCTCTGCTGCACTGAAAGCACCATTTTTTTTTCAGCTAAGAATCGTTCAAATGATGCGCTTCTCGGCATATACCTGCAGCGCTGATAATGGGAGAGCCCAATCATTGCTTACGGCGTTAGGTTGGTTTCTCTGCAATTCATGCGAGGCTACTTTTATTTGCACCACTCTGTATAACTAATATGTCTACCTCAGATGTAGATAATATACAAGTTTATAAATACTGTATATCAATCATAAAAATTTAAAGGCGCCTTTTTAACTACTAAATCATTTGAATATCTGCTAGATTTAGATCAGGGCTGTCCAAGATTTCTGTCCGCGGTCAGCGCCCATGCACGCGGGTAATTTTCCTTCGCCCCCCCATGGCACATTACATTGATACTTCCTTAAAGTCGAGTTGCTAATTATCAATTCGATACTGTTAAAAAAAACCAACAACAACAAACCGAGGCAGTTTACCATTTTATTTCCTTCGTTTTAATGTGACAATTTGCTCGATGTCAGATAGAATTGTATTTTTTTTTCCCCGATAGGACACGATATTAAACATTTAGAATCCGATCCGTGTTAAATGAAAAAAAAACAAAAACAAACAGATTCTCCCACTCCGGTTTAAATACTGGTTCAGTGATTGTATGCTTTTTCGGAATGTGCGCCATGTTATGAGAGACGAAAAACAAGCAAGTGTCAGTAACAAAAGAAAAATGCCTCATTTAACGGAATTGCCCCCTAAAGTCTGGCAACAGTGCATAGGAAAAACTATACCCACTCCCCTCCTGAGTTTTGGACTATCTCCTCGGCTTTGCCCGTGAGCTTTGCCCGCGAGCTTTTTATGTTGCACGCGGGCGACGTGCACGATTTGGACGGCCCTGGTTTAGATGCACAAGTATCATTCCGTCCGTCCTCACCCGTTTTGTGATCATATTTCACGAGCTACAATATTTTCTCAAATATTAGGAATAAGTTAAATTCATATACCATCGTAATTCATTAAAATAGGTTTTTTGTAAAGAGTCTTTTAATGTCAAACGGAAATGACCAAAATGAAACTTCTAACAAAGAAATTTTCATTTCAAATAACTGTCTTCAGTAAGAGGCTTCAGTAATAATTAAGTACAATAATGAAAAAATTAGATAATTGGATCGTTTAATATGGCGTTTGTGTTAAGTTCATTTTTGGAAAGAAAAAGAAGATAACTTAATGTGAACTTTCTGCTTGTATACAGTTTAGTTTTTATTTTAAAGCATTCATATGCTTTCATTAATTCAAAATTTATTAGTATATGAAATTGCATAATCATTTATTATGAGGATCGCTCCGAAAGTAATGCTTCCTATTGATTTATATGAAAACAGATACAAAGAGCATAGTAATACTATTTGACAGCAAATTCTCAGATGCAAGACTATTGTTAGACATATTTGCTGGCGAAGCACAAGAGCCATGGCTTGTGTTTTGCGCCCCTATTATAATGGCTGAAACGCTTGACCCGTGCCAACATCCACTGTCTAGGCTCTGTAAAGTTCAGCAAACGTTGTTATAGACGGAACGCGCAGGAAATAGGAACGCGCTTACACCACTTTCTGCGCCTTCCTTGACTTCCGACCATAGAATTTCTGAGGCAGGAAAGAGTATAAAAAAAAAAAGCCGAACAATTCAACCAATAAAAATGCCGTATTGTGTTGCTCCCGGTTCAATCAATTCGTAAAAGGCAAAATTATTGAGTAAAGTAACGTTTCATTGATTTCCGTGTACGGTTTTATAATCTCCGACTCAATAATAAATTAATGATAAATCGCGCCACTCGGCAGTCAATCTGAATAATGTCGACTTTTAGTCGCAGCCAACGCTAGAAGTACAGTTATTACAAAAGCGGAAATACGTCTAGGCACGAAGTAAGATGTTTGTAAACACGCACCCCGTCTATAGGGCAATGGGTAATAACTTTCCCGCATGAAGAAATTCAATTTCAGACTTTTTTTGATTTTGTCAGACGCCATTTTTGCAGGTTGCCCTTCTTCAACAAAATTTAACGTATATCAGCTGCGTGCAAGGTCCGACCTCTATTAGACAACCAACATCAGTCTTTGACATCATGGGCCAATAAAATAGGCACCATTACTTTCGAAGCGACCTACATGTGAAACCCTTAAATACAGGGTTAATCAAAATTAAGTTAACAAAACATACAACATATGTGCGAAATGATTTACAGGACCGTCTCAACCAGTTCGCCATCGTGTTCTTCACCAAAAGTCAGCGAGCAACAGTACCATTTAAAATCCGGATACAAATTTCGCAGGGAATAATCCATTAGGGTTAATAGCTTTGACTCAACCCTGTATCTCGAAACCAGGAAAAATGGACTTGAAATTGGTAGAGGAAATAGATTTTTATTAAAATAACTTTGTTCGATCTTTCCAATTGGTTAGAACTAATCAACACTTAAAATACCTTTTGTTCTCATTAGTTTCTATGTTATTAAGTGTTTTTCCCCTACCGTTTGTTAACAAACATAGCCTATTTACTTTATAATTTTTTTTATTTATGCCTAAATATATATATTCATGTTGAATTAAAGAATTGTGAAAAATAAGATAAGTTTTGGATTTCTGCGATGGACTTTATTAGTTTCAAAATAAATGATATAAATAAATCAAATGCATTTTCATAAATTTTTTAACAATTCCATGGGTTTTTAAGATTTAATAGGGATTGCTCGCGAACGACATAAAAAAATTGCATCCTGAAAAGTACATCTCAAAATAAACAAGCGACATTTAAAAATTTAACTAATTTAAAATGTCGATGTTTTCGCCCGTAATTTAATTAACAGCGCTTTATTAAAATTTTACAAGCGTTTGAAACGTCTTGAAGTGCAAACTTGGCGAGAAATTAAAGATGATCTCATAGATCCAATTTCTGCCACTAATGCACACCGATCTCTAAAGCAGTACAAAATTAAATGTGACAAAGATTTTAGCTTTATGTGTACGGACAATTAGCATATTGAAAATAACATTGATTTTCTTCCTAAGCTAAGAATCTTCAGGGACTGTAATAAACGCATGCAACAGGAATTGCATTTTAACTATGAATACTACATTCCTGTCGACATTTAATTAACCAATTCAAATGTCAATACGTTAAGAACTTTTTTTCATTAAAATTCATTTCATCTTGGTTATAATCTATTATAAAACGGCCCGCTGTCAGTTTCGAGAAGCTCGTCAAAATAATTGCAACAATATGGAGAAATCTAAAATTTTAATTCTACGAGTTTCTATTTTCAAGTAAATAATTAAAGTTTTAGTTCAGGAAAAATTTTCTCTCTCTTTCCTAATCTTATGTAGGAATTAATTTCACTTTTAATCGCTTTAGATGTCTCTCGAAATCCTTCGAGCTTCTTAATGTTTAAACATTCTTGAAAGAAACCTATCAATAACAACGACGATATTTGGAGCTTTATTTATGTTTTGAATAGGGAAGAGCAGATGATGAAAAGCGACTCCTTTCTTTCCTTCTTCCAAGAAAACTACCGGAAGACATCATTATGGCAGGATTCCTTAAGAACGTTCGCCGTTCAGTTTCCCCAGGTGTAAATAATCCTCCGTTGTCGTCAGAATGCATCTTCCCGGGAGAGAAAAGAGAAAGCGAGAGAGAAAGAGAAAGAACGAGTGACTCACTTGCGAATGATCAGCTCGAGGCTGTTGCCAGCTGCCTTGATGATTTCGTCGATATTCTCGTGGAGGAGCTCGTGCGCAGGACGATTGCTCAGTTCCATTATGACGTCGCCCGGCTGAAGGTAATTGCTCGCTATGGTGCCCGGGGTTACCTGTCAACAGAATGAGGCGGCTTTTAGTGATTCCATTCCACTCATCTTATATAAATCAAATGTCAGAAATAAGTTGTAATACTGAGGTAATTTATTCCAGAGACTTAAACCAGTCGGGGTGATGGAAGACCATCAAAATAAGTCCTCTTTCCATTATCCCTTGCTCGACCAAGAAAACTTTGCAAACTACAAACGCACAATTTCTATCTAAATATTCAAAATTTTTAAGTGTAACAAAACCATTTTATCTAATGATATCTATCACTGAAATTTATAAATTGATCTACATACACGGATTTTTATAAGATAATTCACGTTTCAGTCCCTCTTTCCAAACGTTGATGCAATTCTATTATTAAATAAATTCTAAAATATTAATAACTCAAGAAGATTTATTTTATACATGTTATTGAGGGATGTCTTATGTTTGTACTAAGATCTCATAACGAATATCTTTCGCTGAGATTTTATCAAAAAGCTTCAACACGTTTAAATACCTTTAGACAAAATCATTTTATATCATATATGTAAAATAACTTTTAGCTCTATAGTCATCAAATTATTTAGAAGCGAAACTCGCATTATTCAAGCATCACAAAAAAATCCAAAGTGACAAGACATAAGTGCTTGACAGGAGGTGCGCATTTGAAGACTTTTCACCCATCTATAGATAGACCATTTAATTTAAAATATAGGTCAGGGATAACAAAAAACGTTGATGGAAAAATTCAAAACAGTTAGCGACCTCTCAGTTGATCCAAAAGATTCCTACCTTCCGAATCTTTTAATGCCAGAAGAATAACACCTTATGATCTACAGAAGTTTAAATGCACTTACATTAGCGTCAGTCAGGCTCAACAATCCACTCCGTCTTATGAAGTTAAACATAGTTGAGACCTTGTGAAACAGGAGGTGCCTTTTAACAGTTACCCTTTGACCTCTAAATTTCCTATTTAGGTGTGGCTTGCTAAATAATTATCTTAGACAAAAACTGGCGATGATCTCAACTTTCATAATCCTTATTTGGTTTTATGAATGAATTTTATAGTAGAGTAAAACTTATGATCCTTAGCTGTTATCACCTAAGCAGCAAACCCATTTCCCAATTTGTTGTAGAAAATTTAAACCACAGCCTCAATACATACGGAACAGCATAAACAAAAATGCTAGACCTAAATCTTTACAAAACTGGGAAAGGTTATTGGGAGTTTATTTACTTAATTTCCAACTGGAAAATATTAAAGAACAGGTGGGGGGGGGGCTGAATATTTCAGAAAAATGTAGAATGTGTAGAAGTGAAAATAAAATTTTGAATATTACTTTTTGTATAAGTTTCCAAGTAAATCAAGTTACTGCATCGATAAAATTTACATATTCATATGATCAATAAAACTATCGGCACTACATTATAATTGCTTTTTGCCAGACTCGACCTGAAATAAACTCGAGTGCGATGACCGACTTCCCTGCAAAGCAACGTTATCGAGTGCAATACGAGACTGTTTACCTTTATATCAAGTACAATTTGATTTAATGTTTTTCTTGGAACAGATAGCGTCAGATTTTGGTGCTGTTGTTTCCTTTACAATTCTAAATATCAAGCTGTTTATAAATATTTAAGTCCGTTAATGTATTAATTCCTGCTCTCCCCCTCTTACTAGATATCTGATAGAGAAGTCGGGCTATCTCCCTTCAAAAAGGTCTGATCATAGTTTTATATTCATCGGTTAAAATGTTACTGATCAATTCATTTTATGGTGAATCGTCATATTAACGTTCTGTTAATTAAAACTTTCAAGTTGAAAAAAACTTTCAAATTCACACCTTTAAGTATTAAATTGCAGAAAATCCGAGCTTGAAGACTATAAGCTATCACGGTAAGGTACAGACTGACAGCTTATACAACCAGAAAAGGAAAGTTGATTTTTAACAAAAGTTTAAAATGTTCTTAAGCAGAATATTTATTACCATTGTCTCAATACGATTTCATGTCTGGAGAACTTTCAGATGTGGAAGCAATTGATTGTGATAAGTCACTAGATTCGAGACAGTATCATTTAAACCAAACGATACAATCTGTCAATTTATAAATAAAACTGTTGAACAAGCAGCTGATCAGGGTGACATTTCCCTTCCCCCTCCCCCCAACTTTTTTTTAATGCGAGTAAACGCTGAAAATCGATGCTGTCAGATGGAATTAGAAGTACTTATAAAATAATCTGCACAAGCATTTTTAAAAATAAATTCACATAATCAAGGATATTAGATAAGGAAGAATATTGAAAAAGGGGATATAAAATCTTTTATCTTGATTTCAGAGAGAGAAAGAAATGTCTTATTTTTTTTAATTTTATAAAGACAAAGATGAAAAAGAAATCATTTACTAAAGATTTAATTAATACTCTCAACATGAACTCTTATTCTCAATTTAAATATTTCAATTCATGTGCTAATTGGACGAATGATTATATTTTCCATATAGATACATAATTTTGCTTTTTTTCAAATTAAAAGTTTTGACGTAAAACTACCCAATAAATGAAAATCAGTCGGAGGATTTCGCTGACTTCGTTTTATACAGAGTAAACAAGTTTCCAAACTTCAGTTCTCTATTCGATATTTAAAAATGAAAAAAAACTAACTTATCGAAGAAAAATATAATATCTACTTAAAATGGAAAAATAAATTTGTTTTCTTTTAATTTAGCTTTGTTTTATTTTCTTCTCTTACAGAAGCTTTTTCGATTTTTGGGAATTGGACGTTTCTTTAAGAAGTGCGGGCGTCGTCGATCGCAAAAGCCTCGCGGGGAATACTTGTGATTGGAATCGAACCCGGCTCTCCAAGACATCGTTCGTCTCTACATTTCCCAGCCAATAAGAATTGACAAGGATCGTTACTTAAGAGTTATTCGAAATATATCTATTTACCACGGTTTTTTTTGAGAGCTTTTTAAATTATTTGAAAAGCTAAGATATTATAATTAAGAAAGAACAGAGCTGAAAAGTAAAAAAAAACAAACTACGCTCCAAAGGCATATAGCAGACAGATTTGCAGGCTTGATACGAGAATAGTGTATTGGGGTTATACAGGGTGTTTCAGAGCACTGTTTATTTTTTTTTATTTTATTTTTTGAGATTATGATTTTAGCTGTATGAAAAAGAATTTTATGGACAAAAGTTGGTATATGGATAGTACCTTTTAAAAATAAACACTTATTTCCTGGATTGGACCAGTTGCTTGGCCACCACGTTCTTCTGGTTTATCTCCTAATGACTTTTCGTGGGGGCGAATTTAAGAAATCGTCTACCAAGGTGTTCAACAACAAGGGAAGAAGGGAAGACATGAAAGAAAGAATTAGAGTGGCCTGTAAGTTTCTCTAAAACAACCCAGGACGTATGAAAAAATGAATTCTTTATCATAGGTTTGGCCCATAAATTTTTTTTCAAACATCTAAACTCAATAACTTTCAAAACAAAAAAGGCTAATACGGATTCTCTGAAAATCATATTTGACAGTATACAAAGGTCATATTGAGAGTAATGCCTAATTTTGCCATTTCTTCAAGGACAACTCAAACGCGACATTTTTGCAATCTCCAAATAAAAAAAGTAATAACTGTAGAATAATTCTTCTTGCATAACTGACATGTATACGAGATAGTTTTATAAATTAAACCATTTATGTTATAAAGCAGAAAGTACTAGATTTAGACAAAAAGGACCAGTGCTGCAGGCATCCATAAAAGGCTCAGAAATGCATATGATGGACGAGAATCGAAAAGAAATGGGTAAAGGTTTAAAGAAAGTGAATCAGTGTCGAAGACAAATAGCCTAGTGGAAGTAAAATTGATTTGATAAGCGGTGACACTAGTCCCCCAGTACATACGCGTATTGGGGAAAAAAAAAAAAAAGTACTTTCTCAGATTTAAATTTTTCATCTGATGTTTGATTATATATTATTACGGTTTTGAGTCAGATTCGGCCATAAAATGGAAACTGTCCTCCCCCCCCCCCCATCTGTGAATTTTGACAGATGACTTCACTATCCCTAGTTTCTAGATCATATTCACCAAGTCATCTATTAATTATGGGTGATGAGTTAAACAACTGTATATTTTGTTCCCTGTTAAAAAATTAGAACCAGGATAATTTCAACAACTTTGCATCAAGAATTATAAATCGTTGCTGGCATTGGTATTTAATTTGCAATTTGAGAAAAGATTTCCTTCAGTAGGGACAAACTGGACAAATGAATTTTATTCTTTTGAATTAGAGTGCAACAATAAGATTTAATTTGATTTACAATCGGTCAGACTAAAATCACCGATATTCAGACATTCTGTACATGTATAGTATAATTGAGCAATTTTCAAACTCCACCTTAAGCCATTCCAAACCAATTTCGAGTAATTTTAACATTTATCTTCGAGTAAAATGAACTGAAGTGCTCATTTAAGTTCTTGCTATAGGGTAAAAATAATTTTAAAAAAAAATCTCTATGTTCATGGCCGGTAGCCTTAATTTAAGAGACTGTCTTCAGTTAATTGGTTCCAAAAGGTTTAAATGCAGGCATTCTCCAAAGAATTAAGGAAGAAAAAAAAATAAAAGACTTGAGCTTTCAAATTTTCCGTGTAGTAATCTCGTTTATGGTAATTATGTATAACGAAGATTAGCAGAACTGAGTAATAACATTTAATATTTAAAATCGTCCGAAATGAGAATCGAGCCCATTAAGGAATTAGATTTCTGATCACATTGATTTGCTTAGATATACTTTAATGCAACTTCACGATATTCAAAGGAAAACAAAATTATAAACTTAGATTATTCATTATCTTTAATTAAAATAAAAAAATTCACATTTCATTTCAGATAATTTTCGAAACTATCGTTACCGGAGAAAAAAAAAATCAATCTTGCTGTTTCACGAACCCACTTATTCAGAAACCTCGTTAAAAGAAAGCAGCGCGTGAAAATTGTAATTGTTCGCAGATGAATTCATTCGCTTAATTATTATTCTAGCTCGAGAGTCTGCGAGGTAAAAAAGTAAGGGGGTCCTCGTGAAATCGATGGCGCCATCTGTGGTGTGACAAAAATATCAGCCAGTTTCCACGAATTGTCACCGAGCGGCTTCGAGGCGCAGCTGCAGCCGCACAAATTCATCAACGCTATTTCCGCACTCAACCAACTTAGAAAAGTTTACGGGGAAGGTGAAGAAAAAAAAATCTCAGAGCCAAGGGGAGAGAGAGGAAAAAAATTTGAGAAAGTTTCGAAATATATCATACGTCTTTTTAGAACATTGGAGAAAAAAACGAGAGAAAACTTAAATTGGTCACGTTTTTACAAAATGAAGAAGGAAACGCGTATGACGATGTTTCATCTCGAACGTCATTCATTTTACATTCCGAGAAATCTTTAAAATTATGCATAACTTTTATTGGAGTATTTTGTTCTCTACGGAAATGCGTGTCGAAAGTAAATATAAAATGCGAAAATATTTGAAATATTTTTAGAACCGAAAAGGAAAATAATGCATTCGAGAAAAATAAAATTTGAATACCTAAAATTTAATATTAAAAAGGTATTTGGTAAAATATTTCCCTATGAAGACCGGTTTTATTTCGACGCTAAATACATTATTGCACAAACATAAAATTTTAAATTTACTATCGTAAACTGCAACATTAATGCGATTTAAACTTAAATTCTAGCTTTCTCGCTTTAATTTAATATGCGTTGCATGAAAAACTTTATCTATAAACGTTACGTTTGGAACAAGCAAACATAAAAAAGAAAATAAAATCGAAACTTTTTTTTTTCTCCATTCTTTCCCCTTTTTTTCCTGTTCGTGAAAAGTATGAGTAAAATTGACCCAATGAACTACATCGCAGCTGCGGCCCGTGTTTATTTAAATTGTTCTCTTTTACGTTTGGCTCCCGTCCCAGACAATAAAGGGTTGAATGTTTGCTTTTGGTTTCGCATATTTACTCACCCTTTGCACCACGAAAGGAACTCCGTTGCCATTTTCCCTTCGAATTCTAAACCCCCAGGGAATAGAGGCGTCGCCTCGCTGCAAAAGAATGTTCATGAAATGCGGCATTCTGTTGTCGCTCCTACTGCTGCTGCTCTCCGTGCTTCTTCTGCCTTCCTCCACCCTACGGCCTCCTCCTCTTCGTCACCACCACCACCACAACAACAACAAAAAACTCCGGAAAGTTTGTTGCTTTCTCCACACAAATCCTGGACGGTAGCTATGTTCCCAGACGCCGATTTAATCCTAAACACCACATTCTTACTTCTGACAATATAGCAGGCCGAAAAACCATGTGTTCGTGCGGAGCATGCGCCGTGAAATCTGTTGGGATGGGGAAAGAAGGGAGGGGAGGAAGTAAGGGTGGAGGCTGAATCTGACAACCGCCAAAACAAATGGCAGAGTCTTGGCGGGTGCCTTCCGTCTATCATCTCATTGGATGACAGGCGACAAATAGGCTGTTTGTTGACCTTTGCTAGCGGGTCGGTTCGAAAATGCGAATAAACAGAACAAATCACATCAATGGGGTGCATGATTCTTAGCATCATAATCATCACTAAGAATTTTACCGACGAGGAAGAAAGTTTATTAAACTTCTTGTTTATTTTTTCAAGAAGGGTACGGGTATATTTAAAAAGACAATAAAAAATGGAGGGGATGAAGATCGGGGTTGGTCATTCGATCCGAGCGATGCGTCACAAGAGGAGAGCGAAATAAACAGCAACGCAGAAAACGACGTCGTTTTCTTAACAACAGTCGATCGTAGAAAATGATCAAACGCAAATAGGGATTGGCAGAGAGCCACGGTCGAACCCATCACCTTCGTCCGAACCATTTGTGCAATTGGAGAAGTCGAGAAGCACGAAAGAGTTCCACATACACACTATCCATCCCCTCACCCGACACACCTTGGGTTTGCAGGGGATAGGTGAGTGTCGTTTGAACTTTTTTTTTGTCTCGATTTATGACTTCCGCGGTGTTCGGTTTCTTTCCGAACAGTGTCCGTAAAACTTTTGCTTAGAATCGAGAATAAATTTTCTGCGAACACCAGTAACTGTCCAAATTGGAAGAGGGAAAGGGTTAAAGGGAAATAAATAAGCGCTCAGAACCCAGTTTTATTCGGCTTCTCAAGTCAAACGCTCACAGCTGTTAAAGTCTGGAGGGACTCATTGATAGAAATAACGGGAATGAGGGGTGTTGCAATGGAACAAAAGAATGCAGCCGTTACTTTCTATTATTTGAAAGAGGAACGAAAATGGAACTCGCAATGAGGAAAAAAAAAAAAGGAAGAGATGAAATAGAACAAAAAAAAAAAAAAAGAATACGAAGAGTATTTTCATGATAGAACATCGATAACATCGGTTATATAATGACGCTTGATTACCTGAAAAGAGTTTTGAGATAGTCCGTTAGAAGAAAATGACAAAAGATCGGCCCCCTCCCCAAACACCAAAATAGACTTATCCTTGTAGATTTTCCGATAATTTCTAGCTTGTTAAAATCAATTTCCTTTGCATATATAACATCACGTTTCCGGAATAAAATTTTATTCAGTTGTTAACGCTTACCTACATAGAAGAATTGAAATCACTCAAATTTTCTTTCGAAACACTTTTAATCTTTGGAATCAAATGAAAACATCCCAGGCTGGAAAGTCTTCCGCTTCATTCAAGGTAATAATCCATAAAAAAATGAAAAAAAAAATTAACGAAAAAAAAAGACGTTCGAGTGGAAAGAAAGTGTTTCGTCGATCGATCGACAATGCAAAGATCGCAAGTTCTATTCATCACCTCGTGCTCTATTACAAATCCAAAATGACAGCTCAAAAATTAATGCTCTTTTATTTAAGTAATCGCTTCCATGAACAATGATTTAAATTCACTTTTCTTTAAATTATCTTGAAAATTCGACAATTTTTTAATGGTGATAACTTACAAGTGAATACAAGACGAGCATCCGTAATACCCAGTCTGATAAGTAATCTGATACTGTACATCTTCTCTACTCTCTTAGTTTTGACATTCTAATACTTATAACCTAAAGATATTCCATCCAGGGGTTCATTCTCGATATATAAAAATATAGAACATGTTCATAAGAGCTTAATACTTGATGCGGCTTCTATTCTGCCGTCCTAAGCAAGAAGTCAGTATGTCCAATTTTCGTCATTTTCGGTTTACCTCTTCCTATACGTTCCTTATAAAGATTGTATCTAAATCCCTATCACAAACTTCTGGTGGTGATTCCCCACAGCAAGATGAAAACAAAAGTTCATATAAACATGGTTCGGATAACGAACCGTTTATAAGATTTCCGAGGTTAAAAAAATTGAAGTTTCAGCAGCTGGTTTTTCTACTCTGTGGATGGTAGGTAGCTTCTCCACTTGTCAACTGCCATCCACAGAGTACAAAACCAGCTGCTGAAATTCGCTTTTAACTGCGGAAATCTCATAACGGTTCGTTATCCGCACCATGTTTATATGGACTTTTGTTTTCATCTCGCTGTGGGGAATCACCACCAGAAGTTTGTGACAGGGATTTAGATACACCCTGTATTATTATACGCGGTAGAAATTCACAAGAGCGCCCATTCAACGCAATAAAAATTGTAGTAACTCGAGTTGTGAGTAAATATCTGTAAGCTAAAATGCGATATTTCGAAACTAATAATTGTGGACTTCCTGTCTTTTTTAGTTTGGACGGCAGTATTAGGGTCTCCGAATGTTAATATGATTTTTAGAACCTTCGGATGCTCGGAGCTTGCTCCACTGCTACTATTTGATTGCAATGCCGAAATGACCCTATCCCCAGGAGCCCTATTTCCAGAAGTAAGATAAAAATAATTAAATTATAATTATCAAACGATAAAAAATAATTTAAAAGAAAACAACAGGTTAAGTCTGTGATTAATTCACTGGATGTCATATTTATTAAAATGCTAATATTCGTAGCGTGCCTCCTTCCCAAATCCCGTCTATTAAGCATTATACAGAATGTTTACTGAACATACGGCAAAAATTCAAGGAGGTGATTTTTTAGGTTATTTTGAGAATCTTTTGTCATTTGGTGATTTTTGATATGCCGCTTTGTATCGACAAAAACAACATTTTATTACCAAATATTACATGTAAAGCTTCTTAATCTACAATAGCTGCTGAAAATGACTGCCACCAGCTAGGATGCATGAATCCAATCTTCTCCTCTTTGACTGCGGAACTCTTTCAAAAACATCAGGGTTATTTTTTATTGCATTACATCAATCAACTATCCGAGTTCTCAAATAAACTACATTTTCCAATGGAATAGTGTAAACAAGTGATTTCAGCAGCTTTAGCAAAAAAATGATGCATGCTTGGTCTGTACATTTATCCGTCCGGCCGTTCACCGTTTGCACGATAACTTGAAAACAGATTAACTTTTTCACATTTTGTTTTCAGAAATATAACCAACTTGGTCTTAGCTCGGCTGTATCAACTTTTCAGGATTTTTTGTGGACCCCTTCAAGTCGAATTCACGTGCTAAAACAGTGACCGTAAAGAATACCAAGATAATGGTATGTTATATAACAATCGATTCGTCAAGAATGAATACATTCTTACTTCCCATTTATCTTTTAAGCATTGTTGACGTGAGCACGCCCACGCGATGATCGGTTTGTCGACGCATGATTGCTCAATTGTTCATAATAAATTTAAAAAATCTTGCAACATTCCAAAAAGGAGCCTCAGCTGTGACGTAGAAGTAATATTAAATTCGAGAATTTAAAGTCTAGCTAAAATTACTAATAAACAATGGAAATTTCTTTTTTTTTAAAGTTAAAGTTGGGTTTAATTATAATATATATAAAAATTCCTCCTAATTCATTAAGGACATGGTATCATCTCCCTTTGTATGTACACAATTTTCAAAATTTTACAGACATTTAAATTATTGATTTCTCTAAATCACTCACTGACAAAATTAACTTTTTAAATGATCATGATTTTAAATTATTGTCCAAATTATATTTTTAAATTTTGTTTCTCAAAATTGTTGGGGTTAAATTATTTTTCTATTGTGGGTTTAATTGTGGATAGGTTTGAAAAAATTAGATTAGATTAATATATTAAGGTAGGGGGCGGGGGGGGGGAGGTCTGCTGTTCTTCTTACAAGATTAATTTCCATTTCCTTATTTTTTTTTTATGCTTAGTTTTTTGTTGGGATATCAAATAAATTGTCAGTTGTTTTCTTGTCAATTTTTTGAATTAGGAGGCATTTTTATAAATGGAAATTTCATTTAATTCTTTCCAAATTTACGTCTATTTTATTGCATCGTACCAAGGATTTTATTTCGGGGGGAAGGGCCGGGCCATTATTCTTGTGGGGGGAGGGTCCCGCAAATAACAGAATTGTATGGAAGATGTACGCTGTGTACGAGTCAATGCATTACAATTATTGATTTATTGAGCCTCGACAAAGCGATATTCACGTGCGCTTGCCCATGTCAACAATGCTTAAAAGATGAACAGATAATGACAGTGTATTCATTCTTAACGAATCGATTGTTATATGACATGCCATTATCTTGGTATTCTTTACGGTCACTGTTTTAACACGTGAATTCGACTTGAAGGGGTCCTCGAAAAATCCTGACAAGTTGATACAGCCGAGACAGAACCTAGATGATCATATTTCTGAAAACAGAATGTGAAAAATTTAATCCATTTTCAAGTTATCGTGCAAACGGCAGATGGCCGGCAGGACGGATAAAAGTACAGACCAAGCGTGCATTCTTATAAGTGGCTTTTTCATACAAGGAAGTAAAAATGAGAATTTTTCCCCAAAAAAGGAATTAAATAAAGTATCGTACAAGGAAGTCTTGTGCTGCCCACAACAGATTTTTTGGGTCTGGTTGTCTTGTACGACATGCAAGATCAACATGTCGCCCGCAAGTGTCTGACGCTACTGTGGAACAGCTTACACAATTTTGTTAAGAATTCAATGCGACGAGTGTTCGTGAGCCTGGCATACCACAATCGTAGGTTTGCCGCGTGTTACGTCAACGTTTACAATTGACGCCAAACAAAGTTACCATTTTCAAGTAATTACTGATGCACATAAAGTTACTTGTTAACATTTCTGTGCGGAAATGTGGATCGAGTAGTATACGACGGGCCAGTGTAGTCTTTAGCGATGTGTCAACATAAAATATCAGTCGCAAGGTGAATACTCACAACTGCATAAACAGGGATACCGAAAATCCACGTGAAACTTTCGTGACAGCCAAAAATGAATATTTCTTATGGTTGCTTTTCTACTTCTTGCAGCTAATGGTGATCTAGTCACTTTGCACCTTATTTTCTAGTCCCGAATCTCGACCGTCGTCGTTTTACTTGTAAAATATTAGACTGATGGGAGCCATTGCCGATCTCGGTGGTGCAATTGGTAGAAGAGCTTGCCTTTGATGTTCTTTTCGACATAACCGTTTGTCCATTTAAAGTGTACAGCCCGTTCCTTTTTATGAATAAAATCTTGTAAACATTCCAAGGAGGAGCTTTAGCAGTGAAACAGAAATACATTTATACGTTTATTAAAAAGAAATTAACCCCCCCCCCCCGCCTCCCGAGTAGGATAAGGCAAGTCATCTATTTTTACCACTTCATCAGCACTTTTACCTCTCCCCAAGTTTTTTTTTTATCAATAAATTGATTTTCTCGAACGTAATATGTAAAAAATGTAAAAAACCTCGTATCTTCTTTCCTTTCTCTTCATTTCCGAACGTATGATATATCACATGCCAGATGTTGCCATAGTTCTAAGGACCAAGTGATTGCCACCCCCGCAAATCCGATCCCACTGAAACAATTGGGCCTAAACTTCATAGTAATATAGATCTTGCCTAGAGGAATGTGGATACTGGATTTGACGCCTTTACGTACCTAAATAGCACACAGATATGTTGCCCTCTCTGAATCCCACCCCCGTATACCAATCGAAAACCAAACTAAATAGAACAGATAAGACATGCCCATAGTAAGCTACATTCCGAATTTCAACCTTCTATCTCAAAAATATGTAGAAATTATGAAGGGGACGGACTGACATTATAAAACCAATAAGTAGCTCCATTCTTATTCTACTTACGAGGGTCAGTCAAATGAAAATCGGAAATATTTTTTTACAACTTCTTTATTACAGACAGAGTTGGTACACTATTTTTCAATGTAGTCCTCATCTTTTCGATGCATTTCCGCCACCGAGTCGGGAAGGCATGCATACCTCGGGAAAAAAATCTTCATATAATGGAGATCTTGATTATACCGAATTTCACTCCTTTATATGCATAAATACACCTAGACCTTTTGGCCCCTCTAATTTTCACCCCCAAAACTTCCGACCATAGTGGGCTAATCAAAACCAAACTAAATAGTGAAAGTGCACATGCCCATAGTAAGCTATATTCCGAATTTCAACCTTCTACCTCAAAAAATGTAGAAATGATGAAGGGTGATTCAAATCGTGTGTAAAATAAAACCAATAAGTAGCTCCATTTTTCCGCTATTTTATAAGCTTATAGATTACGAGCACTTGAGCAATCGTGCGTCGACAAAGCGATTTCACGTGCGCGCGCCGATGTCATTAATGCTTAAAAGATGAACAGAAAATACGTGAATTCTTGACAAATCGATTGTTATATGACATGCCAGTATCTTGATATTCTTTACACTCATTGTTTATAGCACGTGAATTCGACTTGAAGAGGTCCACGAAAAATTCTGAAAAGTTGATACGGCCAAGCTAAGACTTTGATAGTCATATTTCTGAAAGCAGAATTTGAAAAAGTTAATCCGTTTTCAAGTTATCGTGCAAACGGCTGCCGGACGGACGGATAAACGTACAGACCAAGGGCGCATTCTTTAAGTAGCTTTTATGCTAAAGCTCCTAATAAAGTCATAAATCGTGAACATGCTCGAAAGTTTCTTCGTTCTACCGTTAGACGAAGATGACCAAGACGGCCCCTTTCACTACCAGCATCGACGTCCGAAATTTCCTTGATAATCGATTCCCAGTTCGGTGGGTTGGTCATCAGGATCAATTGCATGGCCAGCTCAATCCCCTGATTTGCCCCTCTGAATATTTTTCTTATGGAATTTCATTAAAGATCGAGGGTTTGTTACACCTTTTCTGCTTTATCTGCTGAACTGAAAAATCGAATTTATATACAGAGGTCCCGCCCGATATACTGGCTCGACGTGTTTGGAATAGAATTAACTTCAGATTGGATGCCTGCTGTATCACGAATGGAAGTCAAATCGAACCAATTTAAATGTTTGATGAAAAATTTATGTGTTTTATTCTAAAATGACACCGCAACCGATTTTGTACTTTTAAATAGTCTTTTTTGAATCACTCTACATATTTAGATAAATATCACCCCTTTAATTTATTTCCCAAAGCAAACTGCGTAAACGCAAATCTACTGATAAAAGCCCGCTTATAAAGAATTTAAAATACCTTCCTAAATACATTCATTGCAGAGAGTCCCTCGCTATCCGAAAAAATTCACCGAAAAGTAATTCATAATTAAACGTAAGTATGATGTTTACATAAAAAAATTCATCAAAAAAAAAAGGTAAAACGCGAAATATAATTTTTCTTTAAAAGCTTAATTGAAATTGTAAAATTGATAACCCATATATTAATATTTTAATATCCATTATGTTTCATCGACAAACTGTTTACTTAAGCTCGTTAACAATTAAATAGTCCTTAAATAATTATTTATTTATTTAAAATAAGACGGCAATAAGCCTAGGGCTTTTTTTCATGTCGTCTACACCAAAGGTTACAAAAAGGATCAAAAGAATAAAATTACAAAAAAATCAAAAGCTAAGAATAAAAAAATTCATGTAAACTCTTTAAAAAATTAGTAGATCCAACAATTTTTCTAATATCATTAGGTAAATCATTAAAAAGATTATTAATAAAATAAAAGAATGAGAGTTTCGTAGAGTTCTTCTTACAATATCGAGTTTCTAAAACATAACCTGTTCTCCCATTTTTAAAAATAAAATTACAATCCTTAGATAAAACTAAAGAATTCAAAAATACAAGAGAACGATATTTAAAAAGATCAAAAATTTTTAAAATTCTCAATTCATAAAATTTATCAGAGACATGATCACACCTCTGAATACCACAAGCAATTCTAAGAGCCCATTTTTGTAATTTTAGTAGTCTATCACGAGGCCCTAAACCACAATTTCCCCATAGTGGTAAAGCATATATCAAATGTGGTTGCAAATAAGTACAATAAATATGTTTCATATACTTTTCATTCAAAAAAGGTTTCAGCCGCCACATCTGATATATAATTTTGGTTATTTTCCCCACAACAAAATTCACATGTGAAACCCATTTGAGATCTTTTTGGATCTTCACACCCAAAAGTTGAAAATTATCGACATAATCAATATTTTCGCCTTCATAAATCAAATTTTCGATTAAAATATGTTTTCTAGGACAAATAAATAAACATTTAGTTTTTTTAACATTAACTTTTAACTTATTAATATCCATCCAGATTTTCAGTTTATTCAAAAAAAGTTGCATATTTAAAATAGCACGTTCAGGTGAACCAGAAGAAGTTAAAGCACTAGTATCATCAGCAAATAAAAAGACAGGACAGTTCGGTTCAATCATAGATAAATCATTAATCATTATCAAGAATAACAATGGTCCTAAAACTGAGCCCTGTGGGACTCCAAGAGATTTAACAGCTTGTTGAGAAGAAACACCCTCAAAAAAGGTGACACAAGGTCTTTCAAATAAATAGCTGTTAAACCACTCCAATAGCTTGCCCCTGATACCATAGTGCTCAAGCTTTATTAATAAGATATTTGGATCTACCATATCAAAAGCTTTAAAAAGATCTAACAATAAAAGAACCACAGTTTTATCTTGATCATTTTCCCTCAAGATGGAATTCCATAAGCTAATTAAGCATTTCTCAGTATTTTTAACTTTACGAAATCCAAATTGATTATCAACAATAACTTTGTTTACATCAAAAAATTTAGACATTCTCTCATAAATCAGCCTTTCAAAAATTTTAGCAAAAATATTAATTAATGAAATAGGCCTATAATTTGAGGGATTACGTCTATCTCCAGCTTTAAAAATAGGAACAATTTTTGTCTGTTTCCATAATACGGGAAAAATCCCCTGTACAATACTTAAGTTGTAAATAAAAACCAATACCGGAGCTACAATATCAACAATTGAATATAAAATCTTTGGTGAAATACCATCAAGTCCAGGAGAGGACCTAAATGGAACTTTAGCTGCTGCTACAATAACTTCATTTTCTGTAAAATCAGATAATAAAATATTCCCTATCACTCTTTTATCAAACAATCTAAATTGATCTTCATTTTGAGAAATATTCTTCGCAACCTCAGCTATTCCGACTGAGAAAAACTCATTAAAATCATTGGTAGTAGCCATAGATTGCGAATGAATATTAACATTATTTCTACAGTGATCTTTTTTGCCGACAATTTCATCAGCCAATTTCCATAAATCAACCTTATTGGTTTCAATTTGTGTAAGAAAATATTTCTTTCTAGTATTTCTAATCATAGCATTAAATTTGTTTCTTTGAATAACATAGTTCCTCCTATCATTAATATTTCTAGTTCTTTTAAAAATTTTATATAGTTCAATCTTTTTATCTTTCTCCATTTTCAAATTATGATCAAACCAAAGAGCATTCTTTCTTTTTCTAATCTTGATTTTATGCCAAGGACATGCTCCATCAATTCGATCAAAAAGTATAGCATAAAACTTACACACCAATTCATTAACATCCTCTGTATTATAAACATCAGTCCAATCAGTTAATCTTAGAAAAATTCTCAAAAGTGTCAGCGAATAAGAGTCCAGTCTTCTCCTAATAATGGTCTGATTGTTCGAATGTTTCACAATATTAATTTCTCCTCTCATAATTAGAGGAAGATGATCTGAAATATCCGAAAAGACAGTATAAGTTGTGAATCTGAAGTTAGAAAAAACATTATACGCGTATTAACTTTAAAAATATAAGAGTCCTGCCCTAGAATGAAACTGAATAAGCTTATTAACTCCACCTAGAATTTTTTTTTATTATTACTAATCAATTTAAGTACTATAAGAGACATTTGCAATTATAGTGAGCTGAAGCGAAATTTCCGCTGACTGTGAAAACGAAATATCTCTTGTCTACGTCATTGCTCTATCCATTGTAGAAGTCCGTGAATTCTTATTATGAAAAAAACAGCATCCAATATAATACTACAGTCGAGCCCAGCTTTAATGAATCTCGTTTATAATGAAAGAGCGGTTATAACGAAGTTTATTGAAATCCCCCACCACAGATTCATTGAAACTATACAAATTTTCTCCGGTTATAACGAAATCTGATATAACAAAAATACATATATAAAAGAATTATTTTATGGGCTATTACACATACTTTTGAAAAATAACCATTTTTGTTTTTTGGTTTTAAATTTGGCTTTGGGTTAGTTTGATCGATAGGAACAGAGGGCGAGAAATGCAGTAGCAGAGAAACAGTAAATAAGAAGCACTTGTTGTGGGAATACTGCTATATTCTAATCAGCGAATCATGAGAACTGTCAATCACTGCGTTAGCATGAAAACCAGCTGGAGTAAAATTTAGCCTCGTACTGAGATTTCTGTTACACGGTTTATTGTTAAATTGGTGGCTCTCTTTTTGCAATTAAAGCAAAATTAATTTTCTTCAGAAGAATCGTAATAGTTTGTTTGACAATTTGCTTGAGCACGTGTTGAACAGAACGGACTTAAACAAAAAATATGAACGATTAATAAAGAGTATGTGCAATGATGCTAACGCAGCCGCTGATTGACTGTGAATTTATCCAACATCATGCAAGAGGAGCGATTTTCATGATTTGTCTGTTGGACTATATTGCCTAACAACATCAGAATTCCACGTGTCCCTAATCTAAATTTTCTACACGTGTCTGGGACTCTGACAATATGAGTATCAGCATTTTTCGAATGATGACAAAACGAAGATGTTTAGATCTCGACATCAAAATTAAGATCATAAAGGAAGGAAAAAGAGGGATGAATTGTATTTGGTTATTAAAAACATTGAAAAGTACACAATTGAGGGGTTGTTTTCTTTGTCGAATATAAAGAAATCCATTTTAAATAAAAATAAACTCGCTATATCCACTATACGTTTATAAAGAAATACGGTTATAACGAACAAATTTGCGGATATTTAAAAATTCGTTAGAAGTTAGTTCGACTGTAGTGAGTATATAAAATATTGATTTAAGCTTAATAATTTATTTTTACGCTAATAATAGAATTGAGTTATGTATTTTCTTTTTTAAATATAAAAATATCCAGCGGAAGTTTGAAATATTATCTGAACTATTTTTGCTACCGTTGAGAAAATTTAACAGGAAATTGTTATTCCTGAAATCCTCTGTATAAAGCTGAAGAAAAAAAAATTGAGGATGTTTAAACAACCAAGAGAACAACTGCGCTTCAGAGAAAGTTTCAGTTTATCTGGAAAAGGGGTTTTTATTTATGTATTTATTTTTTGCCCTCTTTCTAAAGAACAAGGGTCAATCATTGCAGTCATCCAAATAAAAAATAACAAATAAAAAAATTAACTTAGAAGCTGTTCTTTACTATAAGAACACATAAGTCCATAGTATTTTATTAAAATCCATAAAAACAGCTTCTTAAGAAAAAGGTAATAAATATTAAAGCAACAAGAAAAGCTGCAACATTTGCTGCACAAAAATTTTAAAGGGAATAAAGACAAACGTTAAAAAAAATTACATCTTTGATAAGCATAATATAAACTGATAAAATAGTGCATATCTTTAAAGAATGCAAACAGACATTATGAATGCAGACCATGTGAATTTTAATTTTCGGAAAGAAAAAAGAGGAAAGGGAAATATGCCGAAAGGTTAAACAATTTCATCGTGCGCCTCTTCAAAGGAGAGGCAAAAAAGAAGAGAATAAAAGAGCAACATTACAATGTCTTTATGGCGGGGCTTTTTAGAGAGTGAGGGTGGCATGCGAAATAAGTTATTCCCATGGTGTGAAGGAAAAAATTATTTTACACCCAAACGATGCAGGAAAGTCATTTACGTAGGAATAAATGTAATTTATGCTGACGAGTGGCATCGGTCTATTGCCTCTCTCTCTTATTTACGATCCTCAACAAGTGTAATAATTGAATTTACACGCCTAGAATTCTCCAAGAATTCAAAATTCTTATGGTTTATTATTATTTTGTTATAAATAATTCAAAAGACATCTTTAATTGCGCCTTCGTTTAACAAAAACACTGCCTAATATAAGTTACTCTTCATGTTATTTTAAAATAAATTAATTAAAAACCTCAATTCAAATTAACTGAAAAGCATTTTTGTAGGTGAGAGACAGGAAAATTCTTCTGAAAAAGCTTTAATTATTTTGTAATTTAATTTCATATTCAAGGCTTCTTCGTTTGAGGTACGCCAAGAGGAGCAAGACCTCTAATGAGAGCGATAAATCACTTTTAATTTATTACTATAGATAACAAAATTTTTAAACGGATTATCTTAATGAAATAGCAGCCCATAAATATTATAAGAAGAACATTAAAGCTTATTTTTTTTTAAACGAATCGCTTTTAATTTTTATAAAATTTCCGCGTTGAACTTTTAAAGGGCGACGTTTCAAGGGAATCTCAACCTGAGAGAGCCGTCGTCTCCTGCTGCGAATCTTTTTTGATCCGCAGTCGGTTTGTCTGAGTCGTTGGGTTATTTTTAAATTCATGGCTTCCATATTGTAGGGTTTATGTCTCCCTAGAACTTTCAACCCACTGATTCTACCAAACGCCTTTCTAAACCACCCGCTCGTTGTGTTCATTTCTGTTTATTTCTCTGCTGACTCCTCCGCCGCTCCATTTACTTCTCGAAAGAGAGGTTGAGCGGGAGGAAAATCTGAAACGATGAACTGTGGAGAATAAAGAGAAAAAAAAGCCATGTAAGAGTTGCTGACGGAAATAAGAGTGGGAGGAATCTTTGAAACTACGATCCTATTAAATTTTATGCTTATCAAGCAGCTTCTTTTTTTATTCTTTCTTTCCTCGCTGATCTCATGACGAACGTTAAATTTAATGGAGAGATTTTTACTGGTTCTTAAAATAAAAAAATACGTTTTCAATATTATTCTGTTCAAAGATAAGCATCTTTAAAATGAAATTAAATTGTTAAAACGACTTGATAATTTAAATTTAAAACTACCGTAAATGATTGTTGAGTTGGGTGCGAATAAATTCTAACAAAACAAGATTCATTTGAATGCCATATTTTAATCATCTGCTGTGTCTGATAAATCGAAGTAACGATCAAACTAAGTAAATAAATCAGACATTAGTCGCATTTCAGTTAGCGAGAGATTGGAATAAAGGAAAGGTCAGTAATGGAGATTTCGTAGTTATCAAATTCTTGGTATTTAGCTTTAAAAATTCTCTCATCGTCCATATGCCCATTAATTAACCTATCCCCTCGAAAGAAAACGTTTCCGCTGGATAATGTGGAGTTCTTTGAATATGAAAAAACTAAATCGTGTGCAAGCACAGTATTATATTGATCAACCACAGTAGCTTCATATTGTAAAAGTTATTCCTATCCAGAAAAGTAATTTCAATCTTATTAGAGAATAGCAAATCATATCCACGAATCTCAAATTCTGTATTTGATAATGGTTGTATTATTCCTTCTTGCCTCACTGTCACCGATTGCATTTTACCATAAGACTCCATCTTTCGTTACCTAGATGTGATCATTTTGCATCATGAACAGGGATTTTCTTCTGGCTCGTCTTTCGTCTTTTCATTTCATATTGAAGATCACTATAGAATTAGCCATCCCAGTACTCGCCAACTATAGTAGATAATAATAAGAGGAAATAACCGAGTCCATTAGAGGAGATTACGAGTAAGGGGATTAGCGAGGTTTTAATTAATTTGAAGGTACGAATTTTCTTTTTTTTTCAGCCAAGCTTATGACAATTCTTGATAGATTTCTCGTGATAATTAACCCTCTAAATTATCAATTATTTATTTTAAGGAGGGATTATTATTATGTAAAAGCATTGGAGCAAATCGATTTGAAAATGTTGAGAAATACATACTCTGTTAGGAGATACAGGAAGCTCATTTACTCGAGATTCTATAAGGAGTGGCTGGGCAGATTTATAATTAAGTAACTTATAAATAAAGGAAACTTGAAAAGATTCCTTTTTTGGTCTTATTTTCCACAGAGTAGAGTTACTCTTGCATCCCTGATAACGAGTTTTCCGAGATAGGATATCTTAAAAGTTTTTAAGTATTATTATTTATTTTAGAATCTGTGCTTGCGGTTTGAAAATTTGTGCAGATGGATCAGATTCCGATACTATAAGCCTCTTCATCGTGTCAGATATATTCAGATTCCGATACTTGCAAAGTTAAAAACATTGTAATTCCAGTGTCTTAAGTTCTTCGCCAAGATTTGCCATTAAAAACTCAAACAACGGAGTAGATTATCGACTCATATCTTCTTTCAAATTCATCTTAATTATACGTCATCGATCAATAGAATCATTCATAAGACTCATAATATATAATTCTGGAAATGTGTGATATTTTATTCAAAAGAACTATCCACATATTAGACAACTCCTACTGGAAATCCCCTATATGTTTCATATACGAGGGTAAGTCAATATACGTATAAGTCGCAAAATGACATAGAAATAAAAGTTGATATAATTACCTGATGGAAATTGGTTTATTTTTCAACGTAATTTCCATTAACATTTAGGCACTTGACCCAGCATTTTACGAGTCCTTCAAAGCCAGCAACGAAGTAGGTATGTGGTTGGTGTCGTAGCCAGCTGGTAACCTCCAGACAGACCTCCTCCATATCCTAAAACCGGTGATCACCCAGGTGATTCTTCAGTGAGTCGAAGAGGTGAAAGTCGGATGGTGCCAAATCTGTACTGTAGGGCGGATGTTCCAGTCGGTCCCAAACTAGGGACCATTTACAGTGAGCGTTACAGTGAGGGACCATATTGGCACTATAGACGAGCGTTGTCATCTAACAGAAAAATTCCATCTCGCAAAGCACCTGGACGTTTCCTGCGAATGGCTGATTGTAACTTCGTCAGGATTTTTCAATCGTGGCTGCAGTGACAGTAAGATTCTAGGGCATAAATTTAACGAGTAGGATGCCTTTAATATCCCAGAATAATGTTTTGTTTTCATCCTTTGTTGTTATACTGGTTTCCACAGTTTTGGCTGTTCTGTATTTCTATTACAGGTAAATAATGATTTCGTCATCAGTGATGATGCCGTTAAGCAACTCGCAACCCTTTCTGGAGTACCTCATGAGATGCTCTAATGACAGGACCATTCAGTGTTGGTCAGTGAGGAAATTGCAGATTGTCATACACAATGCTGTGAAGCCACCTCATCGATTGGCAGGGATCATGCATGCGTGTAGCGTCATTGCTAGCAGTATTACTGATGCTGTTTCGACCACAACTGAAATGTTGCATCCATTTGTAAACGGCTTTTCTGAGTAACCTTTATTACGGTAAAGAGGTAACATTTCCTTGTGCCCACAGAAATCGAATTACGGCCCGTTGTTCATCATGGGTACAATCAGCTAACACACTTACCATCTTACCCACTTGAACGTCGAACGAGAACGTGGCTACGAGCCTGTATACGTTACACGATGGTTCTGCCACCTCTGCCGATAATTGCGTAAAGGATTATTGCAACTACCGATATTCATAGCACAATTTCACATCATAGCAATGTGAAGATATTTCTTTTTGCAACTTATATATTGGCTTACCCTCATGCAATAATCTTTTGCCAACCAGAGAATCAAAAGGGAGGACTTATATGTGAAAAAAATTAATAAAAATTAAATTCAACCTCAGTTACAACTTATAGTGTAGTCTTACTTATCATTCATAGTTCCTCCCTGATGGCATTCGTTCGCCTTACGGCTGGGTGGGCTGGGAAACAACCCCAAACTATCCATGTTTGCTTCTAATAGGAGGTATCGCGATATGCGGCTTCCTTACAGTGCTCAAGCTCTACCCATGCGCAATAGAAATTTTTTCTCCTTCCTGTGGGCAGTGTGTCTCTTCGTAGTACATCCAAATACATTTTCTTTTTCTATATTCAGAAGGTGAAGGAATGGATGAAAGTTGACGTTTTATCCATGGAAACATGACTAAGTTTTTCTGTTTTCTAGTATACGAATTGTATCTATGAGCTACTAAACATATTTCAAATGCAATAGCAGAACAGCATGTGCTACTCCTCCATTTTGAAATTCTGCCCACAATCAGGTCATTAACTGCACACGGCGCATGCGCTGCGCATGCGCCTTCTTCTCTGAGGAGTGGATTAGACAGGGAAGCCGCATATCGCGATACCTCCTATTCACTCAATTTTTTCATTGTAATTTTTTTAACTTATTATTTTTTTAGGAGTCTTATTATAAAATGGGTTTTACAATATTTTTATATATTGAAATTGGGAGAAAATATTTAAAGTTAATCCATGTTTGCCTTTGTACTTCGCTGACAAGGGCCTTTTTTGCGCGCAAGCACACCGTGGAAGCGATAGCGTTGCGTGGCAGCAGATCGCTCCGGAAGTGCGCAGAGTTCAACAAACATGGTGGTAATCGGCGAAAGCAAAATCGTTAGCGGCGGTCGCCAAAGAATTGCAATTATTCACTGTTATTAAGCATAATACCTTAATTTTGCTATAGAATTATTCGTCTGGGTATAATTTATAAGATGAGGTAAGCATCCATGAATACTATTTTTATTTAAAATTATAAAGCACCGCGATACATACCCCCTCACCAACGTAACGTATTACTTGACGTTGCACATGAAGCCGTCCCCGTGTTTGATTACCGAATTAAATAATAAAATGAAATAATAAATTAAGGAAATGGTTATTAATTACTATACACTTTTTTTTTACTGGAAGGCAATTAGCTAATTGTAATAATCTATTTTTAAAAACTAAATTTGTTTAGAAACTTGAGAAGCCATTCAATTGTCTGCTGCTGTCTACTTCCATTGATTTCATATGAAGTGGATTCGTGCTTATTGCTGGTAGTGGAAGAAAGAAGTTCCGTTAAGCGCATTAATACACACACACACCGCTTTAACAATGGAGTCCTTGTATGGCTATGTGTGTTTAAATTTTTTCGTCTTTGCGGTTTATTTTGAAAGAAACAAAATTTCGCATTTTCTTATTTTGCAAGCATCTATAGTAGCTTCAGAAGAGTAACTGACATACCCTTGTGAGTTAGGTAATTGTTGCAGTTTCTGAGTAATTATTTCAAGGCTCCTCTTTTTATGCTGTCTTCCCATGGTTATACATATACCATAAGAAAAGAAAGAACGAAGATCGCCTACTCTGTATTTCAAGCAGGGTAAATTTTAAGCCAAAAAATAGAATCATAAAACTCTGGAATAATAAGAGTAGAAAGTACTGTGTGAGTATGGGTACTGCTTCATTCGCAACTAGAAGGACAGATAAGATAACATTGTCTCGCAATGTGCAAGTAATTATTACCTTATTCAAAAAAATATCAGGATTCTCGAAATGAATAGTGCACTATTAAAGTTGCACTATATGGGCTCATAATTCTCAAATTATTTCCGACATTCAGTCTAACATTTGGCTTCAAATTTCCGGAGGAAATCCTGGTGCTTTCATCCCTGATGAACTAGATAACAACAATCCTGATAGAAAACAATTAATAATTAATTCAAAAGTGGAGAAATTAAAATGAAAAAATGACAAATTGTATAACATTTGCGTCATAGACAAACCAATCTCTTTGCTGTATACACACACAAATACTGAGTCACTGAATTATTCGTAAAAAGAGATTATCATGAATTTATAGCTTCAACCTCTGAATATAAACTTTACATAGCTCTTTACAGTTATTGGCCAATTAACGGTGTTTGTTTCATCTCCTTAAATACGGTTGAATAAATTGAGGTGGCATTTATTATTAGCGAAAGAAGCAGTTTAAATTTGAGATGGATTTATTTCGCATTTGGTGTCAACGCGATTAAAGGTAACAGGATGTTGGTTGAGTGACGGTGTACGGTAACTCCCAATGTTGATGCCGGCGATTGCGCCTCTTCATGTCCCTGGCAGCCTCCGAGAGAGGATTAGCAACGCAGTAAATTCGTTTTATCTTTTCATCTGAGAGACTTTCAGTTATAACTTACAGAATGGCAGAAACGGTTCTTTTGGAAGCTCTTTGCATTAGGAATTTTATCTGTATTGAAGAAAATAAATTTTGAACTCAATCCTTTTTTTAAGTTTTCCAAATAATGATTAGTGCTTAATAATTTTCTATGGAAATGTCTTTCAGGTATTGCTTCTTTTGTACCCGTGATTCGATTATTTCAGAAGTGCTTAACGAATAAAGACCATAATAATTTAAAGATTAAAAATCAAAGACCATATAATAATCTTAGGACTGGAAATGTCCTACAATTCTCTCAGATGTTAAAAACTTTCTTATCTCACAATCACCAATCAATAATTTGCCTGTACGTTTCTTTACTCAAAGTATCAACATACTTTTCTTAAACAATCAAGATAATCTGTATGTGAAATAAAATGTGGACGTTCAACTTTAATTTTTAAAGTTTATTTAATTTTTTTACTCGGGAATAGGAGCAGATAGAAATGCGTGTAAGTGAAGCGTTTTAAAGCGATATTCATTGGGGACGAGTGAACTAGACAACATAATTGCAAGAGAAGAAGATATGGTAAGGAAAACCGCGGGTAGATTATGGAAGAGGTGGTCTCTAAAGTCGTTATTTCCTTAGTATCCATGCGCATCATCTTGTATGAAGACCTGATAATGACGTAGATGTTGACCGACAAACATAAGGCTGCACTCATGACAATAGAGAAGTTAAGCACCACGTAAACGCGAACGTGACGCGAATGCGTGTGACGTTTCCAATCTGAAATGACGTAGCTTTTTCATTGTTCACGATTGTAAACAATTATGGAAACGTCACACGCGTTCGCGTCACGTTCGCGTTTACGTGGTGCTTAACCTCTCTAATGTGTTAGCGTTGTTGATACATTCCGTAATTGCATCAGAGATCTTCCAGAGAACTCGACAGACCATCAAAAAATCTATCACAGAGGCGTTGACATTATGGGAAAATGTATATAATTACAAGGTGACTATGTTGAGAAGTGGTGGTAGTTTCAGTTTTCTTGTGTACGTACTTATTTTCAAAAATAATTAATTAAAAGATATTACAACTTGAAAGCACCTCATATCTCTTCAAGAGGAAACATGAAAATTATACTTCTCTTTCATTCCATCATTTCGTGGCTTTTCCCATGTATTATTAAATCTCTTTTGATTTTTGATTAATTATTTTTGTTTATTTTATCTTATTTTTTATTCATTTTGTATTTTTATTAATAATTATAAATTATTGTATTCCAGGTTTCTTGTGTCTCGTCCTTCTCTAAATATATATATCCGTTCATAAATCTCTATGGGGAATTTACGTATTGGAATGAAATTAGAAAGACATTTCACCCGCTGCTTTCTTTTTAATATGGGAATAATAAATTGCCATTCCAGTAGCACTCAGAAGTAATTCGACAAGCATGATTTCAAAACTAGAAAATTTAATTTGCATAAAATTATGTTCCACAGAAAATAACTTTGAATAATTTAAGAGGAGAAACCGTTAACATTAGAGTCCATGGAAGAAGTTTCGACATGGTCACTTATTACTTCACAGAAAAGAAAATTAAAGTGAAAGGATTAGTCGTATGGTTCTTTAAAATAATTATTTGACTGTCAAAAAAAAATTCGAAAAAATAAATTGCTTAAATAACATAACGCTTTGAAAGCGGTGTGTGGTAATTATGAATTCAATGCTACCTTATCTGGATCTTCAGTTTTCTTTTTATTTTTTTAAAGTGTACTCCTTGAAACAAAATTTTGTCCAATTACAGCGATGCACAGAAGTTTTCATTTAAATTAAGGATGAAATGAATATTCGGTAGCATTTGATGAGATGTAGTGAATTCTAAGATTTATTGAATATTCTTGGAAAATATTAAGTTGAAATAATCAATTGAATGATATCATCTAGCAACTTTACACGACATACACCACAAGGTCATATTTTCCTCGATTCAGCCACAAGAGCTTAGGTATCGATCAAAGTCTAGCATCATTTTATCTTTGAGTTAAAGTTCAATCTTTCCGTAGTTAATGGCTATTCGAAAGATTAATGCGATGATTCGTAAGATAATACGAGTGAACGTCGATAGTTTGCAAAATTTCAAGCCGGTCAACTATTAAAACAGATCATGAGCTAAAGAAAATCATGGAAACAAATCTTCGCAAAGTCCGTGAAATGTCAGTCCATCATTCGATGGTTGTCTGCGTTTGATAATGTTGTCGATGACAAGCTGGTCTAATAATTTCCAATGAATCCTCCAGCATATCTATTAGATCTTGCTTACTCCCCATGATTTGGACTTTTTCTGTTAAGAAGATATTACCATAGTAATAATAGTAATTACCAAAAGACCAAACAGTTTTAGATGATGTTTACCAACTTGTTTGCTTTCACACACTTAAGAAATGTTTTGCAGTGGAAATTAGAGTCTCGTAACTCTCACAGAAGTGTTTCTTGCAAAAAAATATTATTTTGATTAGGTTGGTAATTACTTCCTATTTCTATGAGTGTTTGCAAATGGCACTCTTATTGAGGACGTTTCTTATCCATTTGACCAAGTAAACAAAAAAAGAAAAAAAACCCTTCGTCAACACGGATTCGCAAATGAACCGTTTCCGAGATAATGTAAATCTTAGCTGATTTGTTTGCTTATATACATGCTCATTTCTCCTGTTTCCCATTTCGCATGGCTTGAGACTTTTAATAGCATGTACGGGTTAAATAATTCTGCTGCGGGTTAATTAAGTACGGGTTAATTAATAGCAAGTACGGGTTAATGGAAGTTTAAATAATGCTGCATGAAGAACATCAAAATAGAAGGCGGTTAGGACAACGATGATATACGGACAAGCACTACATGTATGCACGAGCGGTTCCAGACTTTAATTCTGGAGTGAGGATATGCCATGACCTTTCTTTACCAATAACGAGATTCTTATAAGACGGTACGAATTAAAACTGACTTGTATGTACTAATTCTGAGTTTCTTATAATGCGATTTCCATGTAACGCGGTACGAAAGAGTCACGTTATAGGAGAAATGACTATACCATTTTATATCTAAAACTTTAGTTAATTGTTATAACGATTCTTAGGTCTTCAAATATGAAAACTTCAACTGAATCATTAAAATCTTTTATTGCGCTGGTGTAGTTCGCCGAATTAAAACAATTGTTCGAGATAGTTTTGATTAACATCAAATTATATTTATATAAAACTTTGTTAATTTAAGGGCATTATTTAACTTGATTATTAGTTCGTCGGCTAATCGTATCTCTTAATCTCTTGTGGATTAAAACGAATCCCTATTAAACTTTGGAGGCTACTGATTTAATCTCCCCTAGTTCATAAACAGGGGTTATGCTGTTTCCACCATTTATAGACAAAGGCAAATGTGGCTCCTGGAACCGATGACTCTTTTAGTGTTAGCAATTAAAATCGCCAAAGGCATAAATGGATTCGGGGGAAATTAGGTGCCATTGTAATATAACTGTGCAATGTTGATTGACAAGTGAAAAGATTGGGTAGTAAAAGTGGACTGGCGACTGTATATTATCAAGCGACGAAAATTATTATTCCACCGTTAATAAAGTACGCCATGTTCTCCAAAGGTCATTGTTTTGTTAAAATTTTTCTTTGTCATATTTTCAATAGAAGGAGGCTTAAAATTCATAGCATTTCAATAGCGTGAACAGTTCGCGTGGAACCCTCGATTCTAAATGATTGTTCGGTTTGCCGCAAATCTTCAATTTCGATTTTTAAAATAGATCCTCCATCGCATTCACTCAGCGAGATCGTAACGGCAATAGAGGCAATAAAATGACCACTCCGAATTCAAGAGGCCCCGACAATAAATTCTGTCGCATTAAGCGTTTACTGAAGTTATAAATACACTTACGAGAGAATGTATGCTTTCAAAGTGAACCAAGTAATGGCAGTCCGTCCCGGGCACCAAGCTCAATGGGGGGAGTGCAAGAGCATGAAATATAATTACTATTCATCAGATACTTATGTAAAAAAAATTGTGTATTCTCTCAGGATCTCAAAAATTCTGGATACGCCATTGGAACCAATAAATCGTTAAAACCTTAGAAGTAATCCGTTTAGATGTAAAGAACAAAAAACTCAACTTTTTCTTCAAAAAATAAACTCATTAAACAGATTCAAATTTATTCTTTGCGGATTGTTTTGCATGAAGTTCTAATATCTATTTCAAATTCATAATTGAAAAAGTGACTAAAAATCATCTAGAAAGATGTCAGTTTGTCCTTATTAAAGAATAATTTCGTCCAAATGTTAAATTTTTATTGTGATATTCGTCCATGCCCTTCCTTCGTCGATCTAAAATTAAACAGATCTTGAGTGCGATGATTCCATTGAAAATTCGACATTTAAGTTGTTTCGAAGAATGGTACTTTACTATTTTAAGAATTTTTTTTTTTTCTTCGAAGAAAATCTATTTGAAGTAGTCGCATTTTCTTTGCCTGCAGAACTTTTGAAGCTTGGAACAGAAAAGAAGTCTTGTTTTCGTCCTTGAAAAGATTAATAATAATAAAAAACATTATTCAGTGTTTCCGCATCATGTAAATATCAAGCTATTAAAAGAACGTCCATTTACACTACATTGTTTTTATTGATTAAAATTAGCTTTCGTCCTTTCGGACATCTTCAGTAGTTTTTATAACTGTAATTCTTTAGATTTTTTTAAACTTCTAAGAATATTTTTTTTTTACTTTTATGGTTATACTAGCAGAGGACCCGGCGTTGCCCGGGATAATTACGCTTGTAGGTAAACAGAACAACCTCAAAAATCTAAATTAAACCTCCAAATTGGTTAAATAATAACTCAATCACTACAATATAGAGCGAAGGGACTATCCATTCTAAGAAAAATCCGAAAGACAGGAATTTACCTCTTCACTGAAAAAATCCATTCTAGGTGATATACCGGGACTTGATTTGCCGGAAAAATTTTTTTTTAAGGCTCACAATGGATGGACCTCTCCAAGGATGCCTTCTAGTCTAAATAATCTTTTACTCACGTAATCTTACTTTAGATGTACAGTCGGGTGCAAAAAGGTTTTTACCTGCTCCGTAGGGGCTGAGCTTAGCGAATGTTGATCGGGTGCAAATTCAGGTACTTATACTGAGAGTCATGGCAGATTAGAATGGACCTGTCCCTTCTTAATGAAAATAGGGTAGCAGGTATACGCTTGGGATGAGCTCGTCACGGGCTCTCTCCTGACAATAATAAGCGACAGCGGCTGATAACAGTATCGTTAAAGTCTCTGCCTACTGCCTCGAATGGCAGAGTTCGAATCCGAAATGGATAGACATTTTTTTTTTGTTCATTATCGCGTTTTTGACTTCGTTTAAGTTTTAAACGGTGTATGTAAAGAACACCATAAACAGATTAAATTTTTTTCATCCAAGTGTGCAATTTGATCTGTTTATTTGAGGGTTTAAAAAACTTTTCATGTTAATTGTATCATGGCATGCTTTATTCTATATTTTAGTTTTTAATAAAATATACACTAATTCATACCACCGTTACCTTTATCATGAATAACAAGAATTCTATGCATTGAATTCTATATTGCACAAACTTTGCCTTTCATTGCTGGTCATGATACATATATTGTTGATCCTTGCATAATGTTGGAGCATTGCGTGTTGACACCATTGTTGATACCTATTGTTGCACAAACTTTTATTTGCGTTGTTGGTCATGAGATATATATTGTTGGTCCGTGCAGAGTGTTTGTGAATTACGTGTTGATACCATTGTTGATACCTATAGTTGCACAAACTTTGCCTTGCATTTTTGGTCATGAGATATTTCTCATTAATATGCCCTGCCATAACCATGAATATCGATTTTTTATCGATAATTATTATTTTTCCGAAATCTGAGGTAGACAGTGACCTTCCTCATGCTTTGAAGGTCAAGTATGCAAAATTTCATCAAGATCGGAATAAAACTGTAGATTTGTATAAGAAACAAACAAAACCACAAACCCACAAACAAACATCCTTCTTTATATATATAGAACTAGCAGAGGACCCGGCGTTGCCCGAGATAATTACACTTGATGTTGTTGCAATTTTCTTTCTTCTTTCGATGTCTTGAAGCAAAAATTGGCCATTCATCACTTTGTGTAGTCTAGCGGTCGCCGGTTCTTCTATTTACTTGCTTACCATTTGCTCAATACAGCACGGAGCTAAAGGAGTGCTTCCTCTATCGTCTTTCACTCTTTCTCAATAGTCTGCTAACTCATTATCTCCAGTTACTGATCATTTTTAAAGATTTTCAAGAAATTGTTAAGTACTAAGAATTCTCTTTTCTAAGAAAAGCCTGAATAACAGGAATTCTATGCATTGAATTCTATATTGCACAAAGCTTTGCCTTGCATTGTTGGTCATGAGACATATATAGTTGATCTTTGCATAGTTTTGGTGCATTGCGTGTTGACACCATTGTTAATACCTATTGTTGCACAAACTTTTATTTGCATTGTTGGTCATGAAATATTTCTCATTAATATGTCCTGCCATAACCATGAATATCGATTTTTTATCAATAATTATTATTTTTTCAAAATCTGAGGTAGACAGTGACCTTTCTCATGCTTTGAAGGTAATGTATGCGAAATTTTATCAAGATCGGAATAAAACTGTAGATTTGTATAAAAAATAAACAAACACACAAACCCACAAACAAACCCACAAACATCCTTCTTTATATATACAGGGTGTTTCAAAATTATGTACAATAAATTTAGTGACATATTCTTCAGGTCAAAAGAAGACGAAAATGTTCTATAGCACTTTGTCTGGAAACGATTTGTTTGCGAGTAATCCAATATCATACAGTAGGGAAGCACGGTAGTTAGCGGACGATATTTTAGCAGTTCCAGCGTTTCGACCCAACACTAGGTTGAGTGGTTTGTTCCATTTAAACCTACTTTAGGGTTGTTCCATTGTTGCGAACGTTTGCGTGCTTTGACATACGCATTACGATTTACGTAAAAAAAAGTCATGCACACGTATTCCAGTGCAGAATACACTGACATGCACCTAATATATGGTCTTGCGGACGGAAATGCTGTGGAAGCAAGAAGACTCTACCAAGAACGCTTTCCGAATAGACGTTTGCCAAATAACCGAACATTTGTATCTGTCGACAGACATTTGAGGGAGCGTGGTTCCTTTGGCCGTCAAACAGGACAAGGGCGGCCTGTAGCACATTCTCCGGATGAGGAGGATGTGATAATTGACATCATACATGATGAACCACAGACAAGCACCCGTCGTATTTCTTCCATGGTACACATTCTGCACTAATCTGTTTGGCGCATTCTTCACCGTCAGCTTTAGCATCCATACCACTTGCAACTGGTTCAGGCACTGAACCCAACGGACTATCCACACCGACAACGATTTTGCCAATGGATACAACGTCGTCATGCTGCAGACACTAGTTGTCTCAGCCAGATACTTTTCACGGACGAAGCAACCTTAACCCGGACAGGAATCGTAAATTCTCACAACCAGCACCATTGGGCAGATGCTAACCCGCATGTTACCAGAGGTCGAGTGCATCAAGAGCGTTTCTCCGTGAACATTTGGTGTGGAATTGTCGGAAATAACTTAATTGGCCCTTATGTGTTGCCGCCACGATTGACTGGGCGAACGTATCTTTTGTTTCTGCAGAATGCATTGCCAGAATTACTGGAAGATGTTCCTCTTTTGATAAGATCTAACATGTGGTTCATGCATGATGGCGCTCCAGCACATTTCAGCCACGTTGTGCGAGCACACCTTAATGCTGCATACACGAATCGGTGGATAGGTCGAGGTGGACCGGTAGCCTGGCCTGCAAGATCACCCGACCTTAATCCCTTGGACTTTTTTCTGTGGGGTCATGTGAAAACGATCGTCTACAGCACAGAAGTTCCTAACATTATGGATCTGCGACAACGAATTGAAAATGCTTGCCAAACCGTTCGTAATGCTGGCGACGAACTCTTCCATGACATCAGACGGTCGCTCATGCAACGAGCCGAAGCGTGCGTGCGAGCTGGTGGCGGGCACTTTGAACAATTCCTGTAATTTGGAGCCACGGGTTTAGTTGGCTGTATCGCGTAAATAAATCTTTCCAGACAAAGTGCTATAGAACATTTTCGTCTTCTTTTGACCTGAAGAATATGTCACTAAATTTATTGTACATAATTTTGAAACACCCTGTATAGATAGAAGATTGTTGTCTTCGTTAACTTAATATACACTATTATAATTTCCTTTCTGAAATAATATTTACATATTTTTCTTAATTTTTATTTCTATTCATATTTTTCTATTTTTATATTTAAAAATAAAATACAGGGTCTCTATAATTAAAGGACCCTATTGCAAAGCTGCCTACAGGCGAAACCAGTCATTAGAAAAGTGTGAAATTTTGCGGAGGACGTAATGAAGGGATGGCAATTTATTTCAGCGGAAAAAAAAATTAGTTATGAATTTCGCCACCAGAGATCTTTTAATAACTAATTACACATTTAGCCACACGTGAACAATAGTTTAACAAGTTCAATATGTGTAAAACACAACAAATTACAACATAACATGTTCCACATGATAGCCATCGTTTTCAGATTTCATCTGAAACCGCAAGATGGCATGTTCTACAGCTGATCGAAGTGTGTGCGGCAGAATGTTGCGCACATGGCGTAAAATGCTGTCTTTAAGATCAGGTAAACTTCTTGGATTGTCACGACTTATCATGTTTCAAATGTCCCCAAAGCCAAAAGTCTCATGAAGTGAAGTTTGGGGCTCGGGGAGGTCACACATGATGAAGTGACGGCTGATGACACATTCTTCTGTAAAATATCGTCTAAGAACATCCTTAACACAATGTGTGCACAATTTGTGCAGGAGATGTTATGTATGTCTTGCATAAAGATTGTGCGTGCAAGGCACTGACGGGCTTGCAGAGCTGGAACAATTTCGTTCTCTAACAGCGAAGTATATCGCTGCCCGGTGATCGAGTATGTCACTGGACCTCTAGAACTTAACTCCTCGAAGAAGTACGGGCCGAAAATACGTAAATGATTCCATAAATTCACACCATACCATCACTTTTGGGGAATGCAATGGAACCTCTAAGAAAGCATGCAGATTTTCTGGTTCCCAAAAGCGGCAGTTGTGTGTATTCACTGCGCCGTCCAAGTAAAAATGCGCTTCGTCTGTCCAGAAGATATTCCACGGCCATTCTGCATCGACTTCAACGCGACCAAGAAACTGAAGTGACAACTGGAGTCGATCGTCACACTCATGTGGAAGCATCTGTTGCATAAGTGAAAGTTTGCACGGATAATAGCGGAGGATATTCCGCATGATCTTATAAACAGTTGAACGTGGCCTATCCTACACGCCGGACACTGGTACTACCATGGGAATTTGCAGCTCTGTCCTCTTCCTTCCACCTGAAGCGAAACCTCTCTAATGCGACTACAGACACGGGTTTACTGAACTGACAATGATCCTGTTTCTTCAAATTTCGTTATCATTTTCCGAAGGTTTTCCACATTCATGGGACCTTTTCGCATCCCCTTCAAAGTCCGAAATTTCCGTAGAGCAGCGACTGCGGAATTACTGTTTTGGTAAAACAATTTCACTAACCACGCGCGATCTTATAAACTTAACGTCATTATGAGCGGCATACACATTGAACACAGGATCTCCGCGAATGTTCCTCGATTTTATACAGTAAGTAACAGCTACTACCTGACGGCACATAAATTTATATTTTTACTACAGATATTCAACGTAAAACGCCCTCTGGTGCGAAATTCGTAATTAATTTTTTTTTCCCGTTGAAACAAATTCTCATCCCTTCATTACGTCCTTCACAAAATTTCACACTTTTCTGATGACTGGCTTCGCCTATAGGCAGTTTTGCAATAGGGTCCTTTAATTATGGACACCCTGTGTTTAAAAGAAAATACTGAATAGAAATAAAAATTTAAATAGAAATAATAAGAAAGGAAATTTTCAATCAATAAAAACAATGTATTGTAAATGAATGTTCTTTTAATAGTCTGGAAAAAACATTATAAAATATATTCAAATTAAAAAGCATGTCCAGAAAAATCTAAATTTGGCACTAAATTCATTGAAGAGAAATAAATGGTTTTTGATTACATTATCAAGCTCTCCGCCGCAAATGCAATACTGCTAAGCTATAAAATGCAGAATAGGTGAAATACAGAACGTTTATAATCGTCTTCTTATATTAAAGAATAGGTGATTTGCGTTAGGCGATAGCAAAGGTACGCTATCCAAATTTTTGCGTATGAGAGAGCTCAGTCAGCTTAATGCTTTTTAGGAAATTCATTTCAGCATAACCTCTTTACTCTTTCTTCTGTCTTAACTCCTTATTTATCTTTGGTGTGAAACAATTATTGTTTCCATTGTCATTTTTGTGATTATGTGAATTTGGTAATGATTTTTGAATATAATGAAGCATTGCTGTTGAGTTTTCATGTCACTTTTAAATTTTCAAAATAACTAATATTATTTCTATTATCTAGAGCTACTTTGAGAAACTGATGGAGGATGTGTGCAGTTATCATTCCAACAACCAGGAGCAATGCGATTCTCCCGAAATATACGTGACACATCTAGATATACACCATGACCATCAGGTATGTTCCATTCTATATTCTCTATTGCATAGAGATTTCGGAGAGAATCTTTAAAGACGTATATATGAACCTATGGAGAATGCCATGTCTGGTCAAGCTGCTCGAGAAATTTCTGCAGTCTGATTCTGCATCAGCGGTAATTCCTGTAGTGAGAATCTAGCACGATATTATGTCTGGCATCGTCTTGAGAAATTATTTCTTGATGCGATGGTGCGATCATGCGATTGATGAACAACGTGAATCGCATAAAGGCATCGGACAACCGCACATTCTTATTCGATTATGCGTGAATGGAAAATGATATATTGAAAATATTCCATGATTCTTGGTCACCTCTCGCAGACAGAATCATCAGTATCATGTGGTTAATAGCGGAAGCTAGAGCGGCAAAATTGGTATGTAATAACAACGTTCGACTCCACTCACTCATCAAATACAAGAATAGTGATAATACAAGAAAATCTTATACCTCTCGGGATGATGAATACAAGAGAGCATTGAAATTATATTTGGCTTACTGCCAACCAATTCTTTATTGGATGAAGTAAAGTCATGAAATCTCACATTTGGATACAGTCAAAATGGGTCAAAATTGGATTATTAGCAACACTAAATCAGACTTAGTTTCAGCGTACTGGTCGAATCGACTTTTGGTTGGATATATTGTCATTTAGACAAAACTATATTTGGACGATTGACCAAATGCTTTGGACGATCGCAATCGGATGCGGCATAAACACCGTGAGGCGATAGGTCCGTCCTGTATGACATTACATTCCAGGCTGGTGGTGATTCTGTCATATTTTAAGGAAACATAAATTTTAAGTTTTCATAAGTTCTGTTAGGTCTCTGTATGCATGTAGCAACACATTTAAACGCTACATTCTTATCGACCACCTTCACCTGATAAGAATATTGCTTAAGAATACCATAGGGTTTGTTTGACGTTTGAGTTTCCAGGACCAAGAATTCGCTGTACTTCCATAACCCACGCAGTATCATGACTTAAACCTCAACGAACATTTGTGAAATGAAATTGAACAGTTGATCGAGTTGTTCTGATACTAAGAAGATGTACCTAATGAAATGGTTCTCGTTCATATCACAGTAACTTTAAGAAATCTTTTGTTTAGCTTTTTTCTTCTTAAAGAGCTTTTAAACAATGTTAATTTATAACAATATGATTACATAGGTATAAATTCATTAAGAAGTATGCTGGTCATTCTTCACAAAAAAATTTTATTGTAATTTCATTCATTGTAAAAACAATAATAATAACAACAATAATAAAAAGAAACCTTGTTTTGTCGTTATTTAGGTGTTGGTTAATAATAAATTCGGGTTCTCTCTTACATTTTACAAAAAAAAAAAAAAACCACACAAAATAATTGATGTTGGCTTAAGAGCATCTATTGCAAAAAATCATTATCATTATTTGCCTGTCTAATAGACTGTTAACAATAAATAGATTTTGATGTTAAAGTTCAAACCATGATCTTAGTAAGCAGACTACTTATTTTTCAAGAGATTTTTTTTAATTCTGGACTCGATCTGTTGTTTACGATAAGGAAAAGTTCCCCTTTTACAAATGAGGCACAAGGTCGCTCGTCTTATTTTTTTTTCCTCTTTATTTTCTTTGAGCCTTCTTCATCCCATCGTTTCTTCTAGAACATTCCTTTGGCAACTGCTTCGAACCTTCATTGTTGCTGTTCACTTGAAATATTCTCCGGTTTTTTTAAGGTGTTATTTTCGCAAGGAATACTATGCAATTGACGCAGTTGTGGTTTCGTTCTTGTATGCGAAAGAATTAAAACATATGGATTTCGCTGAATTTAGGTAGTTACAGTTTCCCTTCAACAAGAAGACTACATTCCTTGGCATTTTATATTTCTTTCATATTATTAATAAAAGATAATATATAGTTTATTTGCCGCCATGTTCGTAAGTTTATTTAAAATTTTATTTTTAAAACATCTTGGAAAGTGGTAATAATCTAATGACGACGGCCAAAACGTTAGAAATGCATGGAATGCGATGCATTTAAACAGAATTTCTTAATGTACATAGCTCTTAAAGTACTTGAAATGTGATTCTTTAAAGATGAGATAAATAATACCATTCAGTCAACATACAATATAAGCATAAAGTAAACATAGTGAGAATTTCTCCCAATAATTTATCGGAGAAATACCAGTAAGCAAATTTTTTTCCGAGGTTTGATATATTAATAAAACACCTTTTTATAATACATTATTTTCAATATTCGTTCTTCAGAGCCTTAGGCTCTTTGAATTTCAGTAGCTTGCAAAACAGTAGGACGCTCATGAGATGAGGAAAACTTATGAATGTGAATTATGCTACGAAATCGGCAGGACTAGACAAAGTATGGTGGATATGAATCGAAATACACAGATTCTAAAAAAAGCAGACAAACAGCGCTTGATAATCGAGATGAACCCAGCTCAGATGTTATTCGCATCAAGATCCGTCGAGTAAGGCATACTATACCCAGAGTAAAAAGATAAACAAATAAACCCAATCCGATCATACAATCAAGTTGTCTGACCAAAAAATGTTAGTCGCATTCACGTGTGTTCAGCTCTCCACAATTCACGACAGCTAGGCAATGAACGACTGGAGGAGATCCACTTAATATGATGATCGATACCCCTATATCAACATGGACGTAAGTATAATTTTTTCGATAGCGGTGGTTTGAGGGTTCGATGGGAGATTCATATGGTTCAGAATCGTAAGTTTTATCGCTATACAAAAAAAGAAGCTGACCTAAGGGGGATAGTTTGAACCTTTAAACCCTCTCCCTTGATAAATCTACAAGCAGAGTGTATATCTGAATGAATACAAGGCTAAATGTAGTTTTATAGTGCGGGGAATTTTTCTTGATATGTCATTAGAACCGCTCTTCTCCCATTCTCCAATCAAAAACAAATCAAATAATCTCTTAGGCCACAAGAAATTGAAAAAAACAAACCTTGAAAAAGCTTTTTTCGATCAACATACGATCTTCATCAGTAGGTACCTAAAATGAACTGAATAGAAAACCACCATCCATGATGACCTATTTCCAGGCCCTTTCAACGACAGAACGCTTTAATATTACCAGAAGATAGTTCGCGAATAGTTCGCGGATCATTTTTAAAACACTTTGTTCTACTTCCTTTGTCTGTCTGTCTGTTTGGGTGGAATTTTGTAATCGATTTTAAAGTTACTTCTTATTAATCGATTGACTTGAAAATTAACACACATACTTACTCTTGATGACAATTAAAAAATCCACTAAATAATTGATCAATTCGTGGCAATTAATTAATTTACCGTAATTTTTATATGAAGAATGTCGTTCAAAACTTTACCAATAGATGGCGTTAAAGTGTTTTTTTTTTAAAAAAAAATTATTTAATTTTCTTGTTATTTCTTCTTTTGAGCCACTTGAATTCCATTGGAAAAATGAATTCGAGACATCAGTCTCTGAAGGTGGAATAGATTACTGAGGATATCTTCCGCAGACTAATGCAGTCAATGTCATATTTTAGTGGTTAACGCAACTAAAGGCAACCATTACGTTATCTTATCGAAGGTCATCATGCTTTGTTTATTCGTTAAACTATAAAAATTGCATTTTCTTTAGAAATTTCTTAGAATATTGACCGAGATACAAAAAAGTCATTGACTTGATCAAAAAATTGGCGCAGTATCACAACGACAGTCGACAAGCACGTGCCTTCCATCCTAAAATAGAGCAGAAAGTTAATCTTTCCTTTAATATTCACGTCTTTTATTACTGATAGGGGCGTTCAATAAGTAATGCAACAGATTTTTTTCCTCGGCCAGTGCTTGTTGAAAAAGTAAAATATTTAATGCGTATTATCCTTTAACTTTCCCGTCTTATCGCACTAACAAGGGAATCCCTCGAACATGTATGTCACAGATTTCCACCAAACTAAAATATGTTACTCAATTGAAGCTGCAATAGATGCTTGCAAAATAAGAGAGTGCGAAATTTTGTTTCTTTCAAAATAAATCACGAAAACGAAAAAATCTGAGCACACGTAGCCATACAAGAACTTCATTGTTAAAGCGGTGTATGTGTATTAATGCGCTTAACGGAACTTCTTTCTCCCACTACTCAGCAATAAGCACGAATCCATTTCATATGAAATCAATGGAAGTAGACAGCAGCAGACGACAATTGAATGGCTTCTCAAGTTTCTAAACAAACTTAGTTCTTAAAAATAAATTATTACAATTAGCTAATTGCCTTCCAGTAAAAAATGTATATAGTAATTAATAACTATTTCCTTAATTTATTATTTCATTTTATTAAGTAAATTCGGTAATCAAACACGGGGCTGGCTTCATGTGCAACATCGAGTAATACGTTGCGTTGGTGAAGGGGTATGTATCGCGGTGCATTATAATTTTAAATAAAAAAAGTGGATGCATACCCCATCTTAAGACGAATAATTGTACAGCAAAATTAAGGTTTTATGCTTAATAACAGTGCGCTAACTGCAATTCTTTGGCGACCGCTGCTAACGATTTTGCTTTTTCCTCTTACCGCCATGTTTGTTGAACTCTGCGCACTTCCACTGCTGCGCAACGCTATCGCTTCCACGGTGTGCTTGCGCGCAAAAAAAAAAAAAGGCTATGTGGGGTTCCCTTGTAAGAGTCGCTGGGCGCAGCATCTGTATATCAGAATAAGTTAAGGCAATTCTAATGCGACACATTCCAGAAGAGTGTTACCGTGCCGACATATTTACGCTCTCAAGTCTAGGTGGCGTAAGGCCATAGCACTTGAATGGAGATTATGCCAAAAAAAGAAGTGTTTATGTCCAAGTAATTGAAAACTAGGTTAGGTAATTAAAGCTTCAATAAATGAAACCTGCTTTGAGATATAAACTGTGTTGCATTACTTATTGAAGAAACATTGTAATGTCGTTTGGTTTAATAATCATTAAATGTTACTAACAATCAGTGATTGAGCTTGCTCGTAATTTTTATCACTATAGTCACTTAGAACAATTTTAACAATATCAAGTGGAATGAGATGTATTGTAAGTAATATCTTTCAATATGGTTAGATAAAACTTGACAACGCCTAAAATTCAGCCCAAAAAAAAAGGAAAATGTAGGATAACCTCACGGAAAAAAACACTTTTGCGATATTTCTATGAAATCTCTCGGTTCGTTAAGAATTCTCTAAAGCCGTCTATTTTAAATTTGACATGCATATTCTACGACATGCTTCATTTAACATCAAGTTTATTTATTGACATAAGAATTTTTTTCTTTTTTGAATAAAATATTCCGACAGAGCACATGTACAAAAACATAACTCTTTATTGACTGCCGCATTTACGAAGAAAATCTCAAACGTTGCTCTACAAACACGTCAAACACGGCTCGTCATCCAAAAATAAAAATAGAAACACCATTTTCACAATTCAGGAAAAAGCTTAAAAAAACAAACCTTTAGACTTTGACGTAAAAAAGAATTGGGTGTTTCTAAAAGTTTTATAGTGAACACGGAGAGAATTTACTTTTTTAGGCCTGAACAGAAATAATTTACATATATGTTAACGTTTAAACCCGAATATCAAAACCTGATTCCACTAGTCAACACTGGTTTCAACAAAGCTATTTTTCAATACCAGATGTAGCTATAATCTGTCCAATTTGAAAGTTAGAAAGTTGGACTGTCCGTGTGCAATTAAATTCCCAATTCCAATTGTAAGCATTGTTAATTTATTTTGCAACCATGGCTAACAACTGAAATAGGAAGCTTAACTGGACACACCCAGTCCATGTTAGACTAACACATATTAGACAAATTATAAAGTTGACAAGCTGATATCCATGGCTTTTCTCGGGCTCGTTTGATGAAATTTTGCAATATCTGAATGTGAATTTACATTAAAAATGAAGACATGAAAAAGCTTAGAATTAATACAGTAAATTTTCATATTGAAAAACCAAAAAGAATTCTTTTAAAATGATTCCAACGGATGGCCCTCTACAACTACGGTCCTCTAGTAATTATCAACGAATCTATTAGCCAAATGGTTGTTGGCTACTTGGTCAAAAATCTTACGATTTAGAAAACGGCACTGAAGTCTTGTCTTCCGTTGTTGCAATTCGCATTCTGCTCTCGTTGTCTTGAAGCAAATTTGAGCATTCATCACTTGATGTAATCTACCAGTCGCAGTTTCTGCTGTTGACACGCCTGGATCGTTGACAGTCGCCTGGGAGTTTCGATGACCACTGGGTCACTCACCACTTGCTCAGTTGCAGCAGTGCGCTGGCGAAGCAGATACAGCGCCGAGCGAAGAAACTGCTGCTTCTACCGTCTTTTCACTGTTTCTCAATATTCTGTTAACTATCTATTATCTCCAGCTACTGCTCATTTTTAAAGATTTTCAAGAAAATGTTAAGTTCTAATAACTATCAATTCCAAGAAAGTCCCGAACAACAGAAATTCTATGTATTGTTACGAATTTTATTTTGTTTTATAATTTGCTTTGAAGATCAAGTGTGCAAAATTTCATCAAGATCGGAATAAAACTGTAGATTTGTATAAGAAACAAACACAAACATATTTTTATTTATAGGCAGGGTGACCGAAAAGTCTGGTAACATGGCAGATATCTCAAAGTTGCCAGGTAGGCGAGATCTGATGATTGTGGTTTATAGGAACAGGGCGGTGGGGAATTCATTGCCGCACTCAAATTTGACCTTGACCCCCAAATTTAAGGTCATCCATTTGATAACTCGAAAACTATTAAAGATAGAGAAAAATTTCCAGTTATTACCCTGCAGAGCAATACCACATTAGTCTAAAAACAATTTGTAATCACACCCTTCCCCTTGAAAGATTTTGAGAAAATGGGCAAGAAAGTCACTCAAGGCCAGGTTGGCTGAGGTTTCTAACACATTTGGATTCCCTATTAGGAAGGGGAAGGGGAAGCACACTCTTGAGAAAAATTGGTTTTAGACTAATGTGATGTTGCTCTATAAACCACACTCGTCAGATCTCGCCTACCTGGCAGCTTTGAGATGTCTGCCATGTTGCCAGACTTTTTGGACACCCTCTATATACGAGATAGGTTCAAAGTTCTCGAACTTTTTGAACATCCTTCGTATAAAAATGTTTACGAACTTGAGGCCTTTCAGTTTTGTGCACCAATATATTATTGCAAAGTTGAAATAAATCACGTGTTCTCACATCTTCAAACACGCGCTGCGCGCGCAGATGTGTAGCATAGTGTGATGCGCACGTCGCATTCAGTTCTAGACTTTTAGCGGTCAAACATGTTGGTCAGACATAACTAAAAATATCCTGTGTCCCATGCTTTTTTTTCCAAAGCAAAGTTCTGGAACTTTTTGAACCTACCTCGTATATTCTACAAGTAACAATAATATATTAGTTAGAACAGTTAGCAACGGAGAAAGAAATAAAGAAATTCTGAACGGACATTTCTCTGAAGACTACTGCTAGAAAGGCGACTACAGGAATAGGTCAGTGATTTGCCCGCTATTAGTTCCAAAAGATCTGCAAAGAGATATGTTTGCAAGAAAAAGGAAGTTCTCTGCAACTCATGAAAGTTTGTTTCATTTCGGCAATATCCCAGTTTAAGCTCTGAGATATTTTGGTCACTACTATTTCCTGTTAGTCAGACGAGGTATTAACTGAAAATTTTTAGTGAGTACCGAAATTGTTAACAAGAATTCGTAAAAACCTACATATTCAACTAGTAAACTTGTATTGGCGAACTGTCTTTGCCGAAATTAATGAGACAGGGTTTTGAATAATTTCGGACTTTTTGGTAAATATACAAATAAGAAAAGGAAAATATTCACCATCATGCCTATTCTTCCCTCTTCTCGGAAAAAAAGTTAAAAATTCTTTCTTATATGTCTAAGTATTAAATTGATTAAAATGTTTTCCTGTATTTATTAATTTATTTAAAATTATGTTCCATTAGAAATACCAACATTTCCAATTCAATTTTTTTTTCGGTTTCTTTACCTTTTTATTAAAGAAGCCATTAAAAATGGACAAAATATTAGACTGTGGGACAGAATATTCATTTAAAGTTCTAGTGAATAGGTCAAAAAATTTTCTAACGCCTACAAGTTTCAATGAATCTTCTTTCCTATAAAAGAATGTATTTGATTTGGCCCCCCTCTGCCCTCCCCCTAGGATAAGAGGTATCCTGGCCCCCCCCCCTCCCCCGTTACATAAATCCTGGTTACGCCCATGTTTTCATATTGAAGTATAATAAAACATTGTCGCAAAATATGAATCGATTTAAAGCTTGTGTATGAATCTTTGAATGCTACATACTAATCCACTCGGCCGGTTTAAACTATTGGTTATATTCGAGCACATGAAAGCGAATGTAACCATCTGTGAACGGTAGGTTCTGCCATCTACCATTCGAATGCATGACAAAAAAATGACCTCATTAACAAGCGACTCTTAAATTTTGTCAAAACTTTACATTTTCCCAACCAAAGAACGTAAATGGAAATTTTTTACATCTACTCGAATTAAAATTTCCGAAAGTTTATTAGTAAATCGGAAAAGATTTTTCAAATTCCTGTTTAAAAGAGACGGATGGAGAGAAAGAGCACTTTCTAGTATACAATTTAAAATTAGATCATCTGAATACTCATTTGAGTAAATATTGAATAAATAGCGAGATGATGGCTAGAAAAAATATTAAAGGGTCGCAAGGATTTCATTTTCCCTTCGCAATCTCTATTTTATAAAATTATCAGATATAATTTCTGTTTAATGGTAAGTGAATTTATTGATGGCGAAATTTTTAACTGATTCTAAATCTTTAAAAATTTACTTTAAGTACTACATTAAAATTATATTCATAAGCTATAAATTTTCGATAGGTCTTAAAATACATACATTAGATCAAGTAAAGCAATTGAAGTAATCACACTATACAATCCATGCATTTATAATTTATTATTCCTCTATCTCATAGTACTTTAAATTATGTTTGAGAACACTATGACTCAAGAGGAAATGATTCAAATTGAAAAAAGCTTTCAGGATTAACTGAGCATAAACAGAGATCAGAATCATATGGCACCTTAACGTCGCGATTTACCGGATGTCATTGCTAAAATGTAGACGGATATTTACAGCCAGTATTTTGTAACGTTCTAGAGGTCCTTCATTGCATAAATTATTGCATTTCTTCATCAGAGTCGCTTAAATTATTTTATTGAGTGCATCTTGAGAATAATAATTCTACTTCGTCTATGTTTTGATTTTTTTAATGCATTATATTTTTTTTCAACTACATAATTATAGATAATGACGGCTAATACGCAAATGCTCTATGCAGCTGCTTGACTGAAAAATTGATTTCCATCTGCATATTTTGAAGGCACATTGAGAAGGCCTATAGTTCCACGGCGCCTATTTAAATGGCTTTGCTATTTATTTTTTTTATTAACATTTACCTATACCTCGTTAAAATGTGTTCTTATTAAAGCTCTCCGATCGGAATTATCTTCAGACTAAATATAAGGAGAGAATACGTGTATATATGAATCAGTGATTCTTAACCGGTGTTCCGCGAATTTATTACAAGTATTCCACGAATTTTGATCGTCTTGCAGATATGATTGGATGGTCGAGTTTCCCCTCTATATAAGGTGTAGAAAAAAAGTGGGCTGGTTATACATGGTCGGTTTCTACAACTAAAAATAAGGAAGAAAGATATGTCAAACTTTAGGGCCTAAAGTGATTCGTTACAGAGTTATGGGCATCTACGTGTTTACTTAGTTCGTTTACTTAGTTTTCAATCAGTAACGATGAAAACGCGAGTAATCAATACATATAATCAGAGCAAATGTTCAAAACGCCCTTTACGAGCAGCAGTGTATTTTTGACTGCTTCACGCGTTCAAAAATTCCTGGTGTATCCCTAATTTGCTGGCATCCGTCTTCCACTCTGTTAAAGATCCTCAATATCATGAATAGGAGTGGAATAAACAATAGATTTTAGATATCGGCATAAAAATCCATAACATTGAGATCAGGAGATCTGGCAAACTATGATATAAACTGTTATACGAATAACATCATATGGACTTATCTTTATTTTTCTTTATTTTTGTTATACATTGTTTATGTCATTGATTTATGTTCAAGTAATGTTTTTTTAACAATCAAAAGTATTCTGCGACTTTGATAAGGTTAAGAATCACTGATATAGAGATTGCCAATGTATAGGATTATTGTACAGTATGAGTCAAAAGAATGTTACATTTTGAAACATCTGCAAGACACCAATAGAAAGAAAAACTTACAGTATCGAGTAAGCCAAAATGATCAGATATTGATAATTGTATCAAATCTGTTAATGGATTCAATATCTAAGAAAACAATACTCAGACGCGGTGGTTAAACTTTCCTTATACGATCCTTTATTAATATGAAATTTACTATTAAACAGACTGCGAACAATTAAAGTGTAACTATTGATTAAAGGCAAGTCAAGAGTTCATGTAGTACTAAAATAAAAATAAAAAAAAAGATAAAACATAAGAAAACAAGAATTTCATCAAAAAGTCTTTTAAAGCTTGTGCCCATGGCATAGTTCGTCTTTGTAAATGGTTGAAAGCCAATATTGTCTATTAATAATGTCTCTATTTCTTGATATCTTTTGTTCTGATTTTTGATACAGCACCTCAGAAGGGACACGATTTTCAGACATGTGTCCGATTGTAATTTGTTATTTCCTCATTTTTTTCATTTTCTTGTTCCCTTCGTCTCGGTTTCGAACATCCAGACTTCACAATTATTAAGCAGTCAGATTAAGGGGGAGACGACAGTTTATATTTCTGGCAGCTTTGGGGAGTGGGAAGACGGCACAAGAAAAAGGGGTAGCACTTACCTTAATATTCGGCGAAGCCTACAGCCAGGATCGACCTCTCCCGTCTTCGAACGTCGACTTGCGTAAAGCCGTTGGATGTTTTGTGATTGACTCTGCCACTCCACGCTGGCGGTAAAGGCAACCTTAGGTTGGTTTTCCACGTGGCGTCAACAAGGGCTCTACCAAAGTAGGCGGACATGTACTTCCTTTCTTCATGTCGCGGGCGTCTCTCAACCTACGATGAGGGTTATGCAGCCTTCGGGCCACTGGGATTATGGCGTAATTATGCAGCCAGTGGTGGTTAAATAGCTTCACATGGTATTCTAGCAAAAGATAATCAAGAGGTCAATAAGGAAAACTCACTGTATTTTAAGACATCAGCGTTTGCTGCATTCCGCTTCTGCCATCGATCATGCAACGGTTACAAATCTTTCATATTTTTTTTTCCTCTTGGACTCTTTCATACCATTTTCTCGTCTTTAATCCTTTTCGTGTCCACTCGAATGTCTCTACGCCGAAGACTATGCAATAAAACTATACTCCTTCAATTTAGCTTTCCTTTTCTTTATTTAAAGAATCTTTGCAGACTTTTTTCTCGCTTTCATTATTGAAGCACCAATCATACTTTTGTGTCTTCTCAATCTCCCATTACCATCAAAGGAAATCGTAATGAGATCGATTTCTTCCTTCTTCTACTGTTTATCGAAATTATTACAACTTTACAACAATTGTAATTCAATTGTAATCTTTACAACAACTTTATTTATTTATTTTTTCAACTTCATTATCAAGGCAAAAATTTTTTTCTTTCTTTCCTTTTTCTCCTTCCGGGGAGAAATTTATATAATATCTAAGGCGTTACATCTAATCTTTATATAAATAGGCCAAGAATATGATGATGGAATATGTACGAGTAGAGATCAGTATAAAAGATTCATAACCCCGAGAAATTGGGGCGATGACCCTGGACGCTACTATTGTTATCTCCCCAAACAAAATTTTTATGAAATATCTCCCCCCCCCCCCCGAAAAAAAAGTCCTGGCTATAGCGATGATTATACAAGTACTATAGTAGTAAGTAATTGCACAATCTTATCCCAGTAGCAAATGTTCCATGGACCGCGTTCCGTAGTGTTCCAGGCAATTGTGTGAACTCTTGAGACAATGTTTTCGAAATGGTCGTTTGAAAACATGTTCTCAGGTCGAAGTGAACGTAGTGACGATAAGGTTTTTTTTTGTTTTTTTTTGGGGGGGGGGGGGCGGGGAGGGGGGCAATTATCTGTTTAAAAAATAATGGCATTCGTTTTGTGAGTTATTTCGGGTGATATTTTTGTGGACTTCTTAGAGCGCAGATTCAAAATTAAGCCGGTCAGTGGAAGAGTTGCGCAGTGTCATCCGACGAAAATGACATGATCTACTGTATAGTAATGATGTGATTCTTCTCTGACAACGCCAGGCTGCACACAGCCAACAAACATCATTCACCACTTGTTACAAAATCGAATTATAAAAGCTGTATGGACCACATTCGGCCTGGATTATACTTCTTTTCACCGTTTCCTGTCCTGATACATCCGTCAGCAACACCTGGACATACAACGATGTGAAAAACCTCAGGATGGAAAGCTGATCGGAAACGTATGACAAATGTTAGAATTCACTTCGCACAAACAATGCTCTGCAAGCATGTTTTACTTTCTCCTACTCAAACATGTAACCTTTTCTCTGATCACCCGCAGAAGACGAAGGATCCATTAATAGAGTCCCGATTATCCAACACAAACAGATAATTAAATTTATTCAGGTTTTTTACTCAGTTTTTGAACTATATTTTATTTGTGAGAAAAGTATTTTGAAGTTAATTGGTTTTATAAGACAGTCTTTGTTAGAAAAGTATTGCAGTATATGTATGCATCTAGATAATTGAAAGGAAATAATTTCCTACAATTACCTAAATTGTAAGGGTTGTTTGGAGAAATTTTGAATTTATATCACAAAATTCCTTTCGTAGAAAAGAACATATTGAATAAAACGAAATGTCGGATAATCGGAATAAAACGAAATGTCGGATAATCGGAACTATGCTGCATTAAAAATCAAAATATCAAAAATTGCTGGTGAGAAATCTCTTTAAAAAATTGATTGGTTTTTATGGGTCAGTTTTTGTAATGTTGTAAAATTACGAAAATCCCTTTCTCCAGAATCAGCATGTGTAAAAATCCCTGGTTCCTAATAACCGCGTAACATCGCAATTTCCAATTTGAACATCGCAGAAGACTACATTTCAGAGCATTAGGATCAATCATAGACCACGCCTCCTTTGTAACTTCCCATAGACTAGAGCCAATGGTCAAGGGACATCGGTATGGATTCGTGTGGCGTTACTTCCCCTCAGATGTAGAAAATGTATCACAGCCCGCATCTCGATTTTCCCAATGGGTCGTACCATCTTGGATTTGGTGTTGTGGCGGTGAAGTCATAAAATACAGCACGGGTTAAATTAGTTTGTGAGTCTGCAGAGATGAGGCTTACAAGCAACCATTGTGGTTTCACTATTGCACCCGGACTTCCATGATAATTGTAAGAACTTTATACCGACTCTCGTATGACGTGATGAATTCCCCTCTAGTTTCTGAAGTAGAAATGTCTTAATTGTTCCTCTCGAAGATTAAATATTTCTGTGTAATAAAAAGCAACCACAGAGTAATTTCAATATTGTTAATTGCAACGTGAAAAATATAGCCTCAAAACTTTAATACGTTTGTTAAGTCAGTGGATTTAAAATTAGAATGTAAAATTTCGGTGATAAATGAAATGATGGAATCAGCAAAAAAATAATTTTGTTGTAAGCAAAACTAAATAAGCTTTTAGTAACACAAGTAGTTGATTTTGTAACAAATTTTCACTGGAAAGCTTAGATGAAGAACAAAACGAAATTCAGAGTAAAAACAAATATTTTAGCCGATGTTCGGTTTCTTCTAGCCGATTTTGTAAAAAAAACAAAGGAATTAAGCTAGTCGGAAATGGGATTTCAAAACAGTTTTATTGGACTGTGGTAAGTGAATCAAAAGCGCTGTGTTACTGACATACTGTGTCATTGGTAATCTTGACTCGTGAAAAATCGGTTCTTCATAACTGAAGCTGCGGACGTTTACTTTAAGCAAGACCTAGGGGCGGGAACTCCAGTGGAGAAGAATGGCTCGACAGGCTACGTTTCCACAATAGACATGCTATTCCGCTGAAAAGAAAATTGATCCGTAGGGAAGTCATTTCGAACACTTGTTCTGTTGCAGACCTCAGTAATTGTTCTCATCGTTCACCTAAAGTGTTCGTGTAATACCTATAATAAAAACGATCTCTCAGTCTTCCTTACATTTACTTTTAAATGTGTTTTAACTCGAGAGGAAAACGTTTGCACCTATCTTCGCAGTACATTATACACGTGGAAAAATTTTCTTCAAAAACTATGCTAGAAGTTTTTGGAAAATTTCTGTATAAGCTAAATACAGTATGATCAAGTTATCTTGCTGTTTGAAAGATGCTATTTAAATTTATTTCGATAGCTTTAAATATTCCTAATACATATTTATGTGAAGAAAATAGTTTAATAGAATTAATCACATTCCAAGCAAAACGAGAAAAAAGAATATCTCAAAACCTCACTCACTAGACTTGTGCTGTGCTGCAACTCATGACCTCACTTTGTATAGTAGATAAGTGACCCTTTATCTACAAAAAGACACAGATATTGTGTAAATCTCATTAAAATGTTATGTTCCTTCGAACAACCATGTCGCCGAAAACGGAAGTGATTGGAGGAGTAAGTATATGCCTTTTCCGAAAAAGGGTATTTCTGACTGCATTCCAGAACGTTGTAAATCTGTCAAATTTTCTGCATCAGCAAGCGATATCCGAAAGGCATTGCTGTAGCAAAATCCACGATTGCAGTTGTGGAAGGAAATTAGAATCGCGGACGTAAGAAGCATCCCACCCTCAAACGCAGCAATGAGGTAATCTGAAAAGTAAATTTCCTAGTAGTGAAAGCATAACAGCAACGTACAAAGGTGTCACAAGCAGTAGTTAATAGGATCATGCACCACAATCTACAACGGAAAAAATGCCAAAAGCCTCCAAAAAAACGTCAGGTGCCCTTTGAAAAGCCTCCAAGTAGCCAAGGGGCAGCTTGTGGTAAAGTTAAAGGAGGCGTGGATATACCTGCGCGATATGAACAAAAAGAGGGCAATGCATTATCGCCATAATGAATTTCTCCGATTGGTACACAATGGCGCGAGTTTTGAAAAGGAAATTATGGTGGTTCCGGATACTGCCACGGGTATAAATTAGAGATATGAACGGTCGAAAAAAATGCCAAAATCTATTCGGCCTAATATCAGACAACATGCTATACCACTTGTTCAATAAAAAAATTCCAGCCGAGTATAACGGCGACACAAATAATGTTTGAATTCATCAGGACAAAGCATCAAGTCATACGTCTAAACTAACCATTGCCTTCTGACTCAAATGGAACGAGAAACAAGAATTCGTGCCATACACTCTACCAACATTCGGGCGAGGGCATCCGATGTTACCCCTATGGTTTTGCGCTTTGTGCTCAAAACGGGCCCTAGAGACAGAGTTGAAAAGCGTATACGGGAACAATCTCCCGGGTAAAACAATTGGCGCTGATGCTTTCAATGCGGGTAAATGGGCCTGGAAAATGGCCTCCGCCATGAGCGGCCTTCATTAGCGAGGAGTCACAAATGGAACACATCAAACACAAGGGCTAGCCACTCTTTAGGTTGCGCGTACCCGAGGCTTTCTTCTGTCATGGTGATTTTAAAGTTTTTTTGGGCTAACCCTTATATATACAAAAATTCTATACAGCAATTGGGTTCAGTTAAAAACTTGCCTAGATGTTTTAATTCCAAAACAATTTTGACTAGTTTCCAAATTGGGAAAGATTTGGTAGATTTAACTTATTTCAAAGAATATCATGCACGCTTGTTATTTCGCTGAAGACAGTGGTATTTTATATGCGAATTCTGCCGTAACGTCACGAAATTCCACATAATAGGCTATAGAGATTAAATTCTAAGAAAAGCAAAACATGTATAGTTATGCACCATATGCTAGAAAAACTAAAAAGTCATGTAGCAATTTAATCTTGGTATGCAAACTGTGGCTGAACATCACTGGGTTGTGGCATTAGTAGCGTCTCTGTCTTGTGACTAAAGAGCTGGTAATGATCTTTCAATTGATTTTCTTAACGTAAAGTGCTGTCATTGAAGTCCTTGTTAAAGAGGAAATCCCCACTGTTGAAATTCACTAAAAATTTCAGCGTATCGAATATCTGCCTCGTAGCGGTCGCCCTCGAACTGCCTCCACTGAACGCAAGAGGGGGGGGGGGGGAACAAATTTGTAATTGATGCGCAAAAACGACAGTCTTTTTTTTTTACTGTTTCCAAAAATTTCGTTTAAAAATCCTAATCCTTTGGAAGTTCGTAAAACTTCCCGTTTTTTTTTTCTTTTTACTCAAAATGTAAGCTGCTGTTACGAATTTTCATTTCTCTATAGTTCTTCATTTGTTTCTGTGCTTAAGTGAGTTTCATGAGGTCTTAAAAGATGAATCATTTCATGCCGACTATACATAAAGCGATGGGACAAATGATCCTACCAAGGCGCTAGGATTTATCAATGAGGCCATTGGTTTGATTCTCGGCCAAGAGTTTCAAAATTCTTATTTTAAAAAAAGTATGAGTGTTTGTATCAAACAATCAAAATAAAACAATAAATAATAAAGTAATTATAAAAGAAAATAAGTTAACGCATTAAAAACTGATTTCATAAAAAAATACTTTAACATCCAATTCGACAGTGTTATTGGATGGGAATTGAATTCATATACTTGATGGTCTGTTTGTTAAGTGTCGACTTTTAGGTCATTTGCGTATTTTTTTCATGACTATTTGGAAAAACACAAACGTGTGGGATTCGAACCCGCAACTTGATGAACTCGAAAACTGGAAAACCTGTGAACCAATCTGAAATTGCCTATGAATGAATTGGAATTCATTATTTTACTCGTTTTAAAAGTTTCCTTTTTTTGCTGTTTTAGGCACTTTTAAAAAACATCTCTTTAAAATTAATTAAATCAAGGTGTCTTTCATTTTGCCTTTCGTTTCACTTTCATTTTCTTTAATTTAAAGCCAGCTGCGGATGCGGAAACGGGCCCAAACAGTGAAGCCAAAAGAACAAAATGCCACCCACGCAACAACACTTAAATCATTGCATCATCACGAGAGAAGGTTCCGATATGGAGAAGTTGTTGGCGCATCTAGTGGTCACGAGCAAGCACTTCATTCGCTCTGCTCCTGGCTCATCTATTTATAAAATTCAAGACAAAATTGACGTTCTCTAATGCAACATCAGTTACCTGATAAAAGGCGAGTCTAAGTGCCAAAAGGGTTACTAGGGAGATTGCGTAATAAATATGAAGTGGAAAAATTCTCGCGTTTCTTTTTTAATGAAAATAAACAAAAAAGTCCCCCTCCTCGCATTTTTTCTTTTATTTTTATTCCTTTAATATCAGGGGAACGACCGGAAGAGAAAACGCCGACTCGGCGTGATCCACTTCCGTTCAACCCGTTGGGTGACCCTTCCAAAATCTGTGGTTATATATTTGTCCTTGGAAAGAGGTCACTCCGTAGCCCACCCTCTCCCTCCTTTGACGACGAAAAACGCAACGCCGACGTTTATGGATCGGCAAAAGTTGTTGGAGGTTTTAACTACTTCAGAAACATCCGAGCGACAAGAAGAAGAAGCCGCAAGCCATTCTTCGTCCCGAGCGCACTACTCCCACCATGGAAAGGCCAGCCTTCGTTCGCATCCCCAGGAACCGATCACCTGAACCGGAGGTAAGGGTGCGAGAACACTGGAGCTCACCACTCTCTTCCATCTTATCAATGGTTTTAAAGGAGGGAGGAGCTACTTTTCTTTCTATTCTTTTCCCTGTCCCCCTTTCTTTGTTCTTTTTTAATTGTTTACCCGGTTACTGGAGATGTGCATTGGTTTAAATTTTGCCAACGACACCTTGAAAGCGAGCGACATGTGAGGAATTTCGTCGCATTGTTTTACGCTGGATCTGGCGTGACTGTCGAAACGGAGACAGCTAAATCCTTGACGACAGAAATAGGGAAAGGCCTCTCTCTCTCTCTCTCTTTACGTGAAGGTTCATAGGATGGAAGAGTTGAACAGATGAAGGAAAATATTTACGAATGAAAAAAAGTACTTAAAAATAATGTTTTACAGACGTTTAATGCTCTGTTTAATTGGCAACCTTCAATTAGACGGATATTCGCATCAACTGAAAGAATACCGCTTAGCAACTTGCGTTATTTAGAAGACATTTATTGCTGTAAAAGATCAAGAATATTGCTTCTCATTTTGCTTTGAATTTATAAATAATTTAGCACACGTATCAAAATTTAAAAAGAAAAACGTTAACTCGTGTGGATCTTAAGAACAGAAGATGAATTTGTTAGATGGTTTTTGATCTTGGCGTTGAACGAATGCGAAACGCATTAATCATCACTCATAGAAATCAAAAAATGCATTCATTTTGTAAAATTTTCTACACGTTTAAATTTAAATTGGGTTGTTTGTAAATATTTATGCTTATACATGTATAGGTTTTTTTTTCGATCTTAGATGTGGCTTTTTGCCAACTTAAAGAAAGGTGATGGGTGCAAAATTAACCTTTACTGTTTAGAGACAAAATAAACCGCACGTGTTCAGCCCTTAACATTGAAAAATCACTTGTTTCTGTAGACAACATATAAGACGTTATAATTAAAAGTAATTTGCTATTAAGCGTTTAACTATTTTTACCAATTTTACGTTATAATGAGACAGATTTTACTTTAGGGGGAACTGTCCAGACTTATCTTCTAAAGCGATAATTGCTTATGTTAAAAACAAATCTTAAGCTAGGATACCTTTAAACATTTATTTAACATTGAAAACCGAAGCGATCGCCTGCCATACAGTTTGGAAGAGAGTCAAAATTGAGATTTAAGGTGAAGTGGAAACTCTCATCGGTGGTTCTAAATCGGTCGACTTGTTGCCTTGAGAATTATAGTCAGGCAGTGAGGTAACGCTGATGTCATCCGGAGCTCAAGAGAAATAAATAGGGAAGGATAAGGTAAAGGAAACAAGAAGAATAAAGAATAAAATAAGGTGGAGAAGGGAGGAAAAGAAGCCCAGAAAGAAATAGAATATTTGAAGGCGAGAGAGCGAAAAGAAAAGTCTTGGTAAAAGAGATCGGAAAGTTCTTGGAACCAAAACAAACGGTGAAGTCAGAAGGAAGTGGAACAGCAGAAATATGTGTAGTAGAAAAAGAAATGACTGCGACTTTCTAAATATCAATGCTCCCTGTGTTGCTAATATGGGATGTATGTAGGAAGAAGGAAGTAGCCATTCCATTGGTTGCCGGACCACCAATGGTAAAAAGTCAATTTTAAAAAGCTGACCAATAAAAAGTGAACGGTTCTAAATCAAATCCAAAACAAGACAGCCATTTTATTCTCGGTCATTTGCTAGTCTCTGCGTATTTATTTTTTCACTTTTTACGTTTCGTTCTCCTTTTACCCTCCTAACCCCCGTCTCTTTCTCCGTCTCTCCCTCCCTACAAGCCGTATTTCCATCGTTGCAAGCACTATTTCGCGCAACCACCCGGCCCGTTCCAAACGCCGCAACGCCACCAGGTGCTAAGAGAAAGAAGTGCTTAGTCAAAGTGAGAGATTCTCATCTCGAGGATAAGATGGTGATCGGGTAAACCTCGTTGGCTTTAGCAGACAGGAGAAGTTAAACCTTTGAACCACGAGTGGCCATGAGTCAGGGGCTGATGAACATCACGCTCTACCGCGATGGTCCCGGCACCGCTTGGGGCTTTCGGTTGCAGGGAGGCCGCGACATCGGACAGCCTCTCACCGTACAAAGGGTAAGGCTAACTAATAAAATTCGGCACTCAAGTAAATGTATATGTAAGGGCTTACAAATCGTCAATAGCTTCGGGTGACCTTCGAATCTTCGTTCTTGTCTCAGTGGCCGTTTAGAGCTACTATTATCGCATTATCATCACAGTTTAATGATATGATTAAAATTATCTAGTTTGTAAATGCTATTTTTAATATAAAGTATTTCATATAAAAAAAATTTTTGTATGTTTTTTGTTTGATTTTCCCACTATTTTAAAATTAGTATCTGCGTTTAAAATCTAAAATACAATTGCAAGCAAGCGCCTTAAATTTTATATAAAATTTTAATAAAGTTTTGCAATATATCTAAGAAACTGGTTAAAAATGCTAAAGAAGAAAATTTTAAAAAGTTAATCATCTTGCCGGCAAGACATCTCAATTAAGATGTAGATCAACTGACTTTTCATCTTGCATATACACAGTTCGGGGATTAACATATTGAAAATTTAAATTTTTAATTCAAAATTCCTAGTTGTCATTAATATAAATTTATTTTAATTATAAATGAAGAAGAGGTATTAAACCTCTTCCAGTTTTTTTTTTTCTATTTTTTTTATTTTTTGCCCTTCAAGCGATGTCGGTGTCGTCGAGACGCCTGAATGATGGCGAAGATAGAGGCGAAGAGCCATCCTCACCATCCACTACAGTGGGCTGCCTTCTCTCTTGCTTGTCTTTCGCGTACTATTTTTAACCCTTTGAGACAAGTTATGAATTGAGATCGTTTCCTCAAGGTCAATAGCTGAGGGAAAGTTTAATCATTTACCCTGTTTTAATTTCCTCTTCCCTTTTCTTTTTTAATCTCTGAGAAAAACTTTCCACTTTACCACAAGAAGCCTTTTCTAAAAAATTGTCTCTCTCTCTCCCGCCACAAACTGCGAGTCTTAAAATTTATACTGTGTAACACTTTCGAGAATCTGTAACAAAATTAATTGTGATAACGTTTGAAGTGTTCACCATCATCATCATATAAAGTGCTGTAGGTCTCTCTTATATGTTTGCGATACACGGAAAGATTTTTTCCCCCCACTCCATCGTCGGCTGGGCTGAAGTGGCTGCGCGTAGGAAAAATAGTAAACATGGTTCCGATAGATCGAGAGATGAAATATGAATGAAAGTCCATAATGAAGCGATTGTATTGCCATCTACTTCCTCTTTCTTAGTTTGCGATAATTTGTAGAAGAAATGGAATGGGAGGAGACCTATGCAGCATAAAAATGAAAGATTAAAACACCGATAATGACTTGACGCAGTTATTTTTAGATATCATTTTGCAGGAGTTTGAAAAAAAATTAGTGATAAAATAGCCTATTTAAAAAGAAAAATACTCTAAAAAGTAATGAAAAGCATGTATAACTTTGAAATAATTTTATATAGCACATCTGCAGTTCTTTATTTCTGTTTACTGAAATCGGGAAGGAAAAGGCTTACTGTTTTTTATCTTTTCAATCTAAAGCTTCACCTAAATGGCGAAATATTAGCAAATTTTAAATTGTCCAGAACTCTTTTGTAAAAATAGTAATGTGCATTCGAATGCGGAAGTTTACTATAAAATGCACATTTACGGAAATAAAATCCTTGGATAAATGATGAAGTGAAATGCTTTGTTAAAACTTTTTCTTAGATAAACAGAGAGCAATTGTAAACATATGTATCCTCAGTTTTAACTTTCCTGTACTAAAGCAAAATTTAGCAAATGTAGAGTAAGATGTGGATCAATATTGAGTTGATATTATACTTTTTTTTTGCGATTGTTTTTAGTAGGTGGGGATTAATAAAAATCGTTGTAAACACTTCATTTCATCAAACTGTAAAAGTTCTCTTTATATATGTGCTTATTTGATCTGTAGCTGGAGATAATTATATTAATTATTTTTAAGCTCCCTGATGGGCTCTCTTGCAACGTTTACCATTCGCCGTTGATTCAACTTCACTACGTAGCATTTGTTTCCTGTTTAAACCTAGTTGGCACCCATTTGGAATGTCTTTCGAAAATCTCGCAGCTTCAGCGTATAAATACATTCAGATTATTTTTATTTACTAGCTCATAGCAACCATCTATTAAGATAAGATTGTAAAACTGGCTCCTCTTTTAGAATATTAAATTTCTTTCTAGCGCTTCGTCTTACATGATGTTGTCGTTTTTAGTTCATCGACGTTATTTTCTCACCAAATGGCCATTTCAAATGTTGACGTTGAAACGATAGATGATGATATGGAGGTCATTTTTTTCATCTATACTGGAAAACTTTTCTTTTTATGACCTTTCAATTCCGTAAATATCTGCTTGAGGAGGGGGATCGTTTGTCAGATGGTCCTTAAAGCCGGTCGCTCTCTAAAAACGGTTTGTCACGGGACGATGTCACCCTCCGCCGTTCGAAACCCTTCGGTCGCTCCTTGGGTGCCTTTTTTTAATCTGACTTTCATCATCAGCTGAAAAATGAACTCATAAACGACTCTTGAGAATCTCGTTGAATTGATGATGAAGATTAAACGTAAAAGAGTGAGGGAAAAAAAACTTTAAACAAAGAAAGAAAAATTGACGAGTTCTTTACATTTCCACCCCTCCTTTGAAAGACGTTTATAGAAGTTCCGCGAAATGAAATTACAGTCTCAAAAGGAATACAAAATCAGGAGGATGAAAGAGGGGGGTATAGGTTCCAAGTCTTTAAAGGTAAAAATGAGGAAGCGGGGGGGGGGGAAGCTGAAAAGAAAAAAATGATTTGCTTTGGAGATTGATTCAAACTAATGTGCTTCACTTGCATATTCAATGCAGCTTTAAAGAAATGAAAAAAAAAGTGAATTAACAATTTTTTCCCTTTCTTTTTTTTCACTTCGTTCCCCATTGGCTTTAAAAAAAAAATAAATGCGACCCAGAAAAACGTTAATTGTCCTGATTTTCTTATGAAAAAAAGAGATGCGATCAAGTTAATGATGTTTATTTTGGCCAAAGTGGTCTATTAGGTTTGTTTTTTACAAAGAAAAAGAATTACATGTTAATTTTAAAATGGAATGCGGAAAATAATGGATTGCGAAAATTCAGCAAAAATTTGCTATTGCTAAATGGAACCCATAGCGGTTGCTAGGCAACAGATGGAGAGGCAGAATTTTCTATATGACTCAGAGTCGAGCTCTCTGCCAACATTCCTCGTCCCAAAAGTTGGACTGTCTAAGTCATACATTTCGTGACAAAAGTGCATTAGCACAGTAGCTTCCATAGAGAGGAAAAACTTCCGTCACATCTTAAATCTTCTGCCTCCTCGCATAAGATTTTTTGTAATGGTTTAAAATGTCCCCAAAAGTTTTATTTCAACGTTTCATCTTAAAGCGTCGCTGCCTACATTCCATTATATTTATAGCCCACCCAAAACGAATGTTGTTGTTTTTGATAAACGCCTCTATTCCATGGAGTGTATTATAAGCAAGAGTTTCATTCATTAATGAAATCAGCTTAATAATCATCTTGTTAAAAGATTGCTATTTTATTATTTGGTCTATTTATTCAAAACGTGATATAAGAGTAGATAGGAACTTCAGGACTCAATAATATCCAAAATAAGTTCATTAGCCTAAATTCATCACTTAAGATTTTTGATATGTGTTTATTTACTTTCGAGTTTTGATTGTTTTCTTTGGCTCTCTTTTCATAAACGTCGCTTGTTTGTTTATTTTTAAATTGCTCGGTCCACCTTCTTGCAAGCGTTTTCAAACTGCGCAGTGGCTGAGCTTAATTAGAGTCTTACATAAGCAATGCAAGGTTTACTTCTATACATTTCCTGTACAGAATGACAGGTATTAAAAACAATAGAGTAACTGCTTCTTACCTCTTCTCTTCCTTATATTATTACTTCGCAAAGCTTTTCATTATCATGTATCCAATGATGATAATGCAGTACTTGATTGCATTAAAATGCAACTTAAATAAGCAGACTTTTTTATTCGAAAATTTTAACAAATGATTGTTAAGAGCATCATCAAATAAAATTTATTTTTAATGTGAATTTTCCCCATTAGCTTTAAACAGTGTGCTTCAGCTTGAATCGTTATTTAAGAGCATACATCTCTCTTTCTCTCTATCTCTCTTTCAGTCTTAATTATTTTCACATGGCTTAAGGTGCTCATAGAAAATGCAAAATAACGAAAAATGAAATCATCTGGGGCTCTGCAGTTTTGATGACTTTCTTCTGAAACATCCGAGCCCTGATTTCATTTCAAATATCATCAAAATTTTACCCTGTTTGAGAGACATGGACAAACAGGGCTTGAGTTTATTGAAACCCAACGCAATAAGAAAATATTAGAGCAATTTTTATGGAAGTTTAAAAGTTTTTTCACATGCATATAAAAGAGAAGAGAAGATTCTGGGGAATTCAACATTCAAAGCATATGATTTAATGAGGTTTTTTTTTTATTATTAAAGATTCATATTTAAAGAAAGATAGAAGGTGAATGATACCTCAAAACATACCCCTCCTTTAACGATTTTGAAATTAAAAATTTCATGAATACAGTGAACTCCTCTCCCATCTATTTCTCTTCCTTGACATTAGTTTAGAAAATTAAATTTGCATCCTAGCGTTGAGAAAAAAAGAGCGATGCGAACTGGTGTTACACAATATCTTCAGCTTCAGTAAAGTACAAATGAATGCTGATATTCTTTGCAATTACTTTTCTATCTTAAACTTTCATTATCCTGGGAAGTTTGTCCAACTGTTGCATTCAGAAGTAAAACAGTTTTCTTATATTTTTTTAAATTTAGAAATGACTATTTAGCTAGAAAAGTTTTCTTAATGAAATTTACATTAAGGGGGATTTTTCAGTGAATTTCTCTTTTTGGGGGGATAAGTACGAGATGTGCTCCAAAGTCATTTAGGTCGAAGGCTCAAGTACGATTTCCATTTGTATGATCATAAATATTTATGACGTACACGGTTAAATACAAAAGTCATCCAATAGTCTCGGCGGAAAACTATTATTCTTAAAAGTGCCCAAGGCAAATATTTTGTTAACAAATTCACCCCTTAAGGACTGAAAATACGGAAGAATGGAAATGTGGTTATTGCCAGAACTCTTAAGTTAACCTCGTTAGAGGATCGTATTAAGAAGATAATGAGTTCTGTTGCGGCCATTTACATTTAAATAAAAGCGCACCGGGCACTGAAAATTTAAATAACACGACTGCAATGAACGAGGCTCGTGAGAAAACACGTTGCTTCCACAAATATCATCTGTTCTTAATTCATGCCAGAAGAACTTTTGTCTCCAACAATTAATTGGATTGGAGCTGAATCTTAAAGACCTAATTCAGTGAAAAACTTGCGCCGCACGTTTTCTTCAACGGACCAGATGTGCGATGCACATGGCTCTTTCGCTCACTTCGCTTCTTCTTTAAAAACGAAGCTTTTAAAGTTATCGTTGCCTTCCTTCTCGACTTCATCACTTTTAGTCGCCGTTTTTATTCGAAGGGGGAAAAATTTGGATCGGGATCTGACCAAGGGGCTCCCTCGCGGTCACACTCAAGGGCACCTTGGCTTCCTTTCGGTGATTCCTGGAGAGGCGCCCAGTTCAGCGCCAGTCGACGACGAGCTTTCCCTTCTCTCTCCGAACCACCGCCGAACAGCCCCCCAACAACACGGCCATCCTATCAGCTCCCTCTCTCGGTTCGACTCACAAGTCCTACAGGCAATTTTCTTCCTTCCTTCCTGCCTGCCTGTCTTCCTTTTCCCTTCCTTCTTTCTTTCTTTCTTTCTTTCTTTCTTTCTTTCTTTGCTTCTTCCCCAAACACAACATCATCCTCAAACGAGAAGATGAAATCAACATCGGGTCGATGCTAAACTTAGCTCGCTTCAGCCTCAGCTAGATTAAATTTCGATAGATCACCAACCGGAATCCTCCTACTGATCTTTAGCCTACATTGGATTGAATAGCAATAGAGGAAAAAAATTATTTTCACAACACAAATTCTTTAAAACAAAAAATAGATTATTAGGAATGTAAATGAAAAATCCAATCGATGAATATGTACATTTACTTTAGGAGAGAAGTAATTTTGAAAAATGCTAAAAAAATTTAAGCCTGCAACGATTTAATATCTACTGATAAAATATCTGTAGCACCAATATTTGTAGAGTGCAGATTGTATACATCTGTCATCTTTTAAAAGCTTTATTAAAAGAAACGCTTGACTTTAGCAAAAAAAATTTAAATAGTTATTATTTACACTAAGAAGAATGATGACTCAGGTTAACACGTTGTCGTTATTTTTAGTTATGTTTAAGTAATGCTTTGGCCAATGCTAAATACGCAGTTATCATAACCTATTCCGATTTATTTTTTCGACGCATTACGATTTCGCATATGTTGCAACTGGGCCACGACCTTATATTTATTTTTATTTTACCTACAGAAGTACGCTCTTAAAAAATTTAACGCTTAGCTTTATCTTTACTGTATTCAGTAACCACTTTATCAGTAGTATAGCTGAACAATCATAGTTCTTAAAATGATAAGTTTAAAAAAATATTTTGTAAAGTTTTTCAATATGTTGCAACATTATAATGTTGTCAGCAATAAACTTTATTAAAGAACCAATCCTCCTGTAGTTTTGTTTCATTATTATTAAATTTTGATAATAAAAAATTCGAAATATGTGGTTGAACCATTAAGTGCGTCTCCCCCTTCCCCATTCTCTCATTATTATTTGATAATAAAAACAAATATATACTAAATATAACTAATCCCTATTTTGCTAATAATACCTCTTTAATAATCGGGGATGCTATGACGTTTGATTTCTTCTTAGAAGATAGAGTGTCCCTCGATTAATACGGTTTTGTTTAACACGAGGTTAATTTAATAGCGACCATTCCTTTAATTACGCGGTAAAAATGTTGATTAACTCGATTCTAAACTTGTGATTGAGATTACTTTGGCATTCAACTTTAATTATTAAAAATACATCTAACTTTAAATTAAATAATACTCGTTTAAATCATAGCGAGAGTAAAGTAAGGTTGAAAAACCGTTATATTTTAGCTAGCCGATAATAGAATTTATTTTGATGAAAACGGTGGTTCTAAATATGCTGTGAATAAAATAGTTGAAGATATAGTTACGTTCGGAGAAGATTACTGAATTCAAGCCTAAATGCCTTGATTGATGATGATCTTCTCGACATCAAAAAATAACGCGCTTATGGAGGAAAACAAACGAATTCTGATGCAGAAGGAAATGTTCCAAAGATGTAGCATTTAAAAATTTGAGGGAAAAATTTGATAATTGAGAATCAATAAAACAGCAAACTGGATATGGATCCGAATCTCAATCCTTTTTGCTGTATAGAGAATTCGATTACTTGCTATCAAGAATCTTTGCTGAAAAGGTAAAAACTTGATAAAATCGTTTTTCAATTACTATTCACTGAAGCAAATGGAACGATGCCCAACGTATAAGAATTTTCTGATATGGCTTGATAAATCGACCTTTCCTATGCCAAAATAAAATAAGATTATGTTGTTTAAAGGAAATATAATGTCATCTATAACTGTAGTTTATACTACTGTATACAGAATCAATAAACAATTATGAATTTCCTATTTGTTTATTTTCCTTACAGAGTATTATATTATGTACTTTACAGATTACATATACTTAATTATACTGAGATCAGTCAGCAGTGGATCAATCATAATTTTTACGATTGATTATCATATTTGATTATCTCGATGACATTCGTGGATTAATTAACTTCGTTAATCAAGGTAAATATATACATTATCGTATATATACATTGCAACAATATTTCTAATAAGAGTTTTCACGCTTTGCGAAACATTAAAAGTAGCTGTTAATATTTATTAAACTTACAAAATGACGATTCGATTATTTGGAAAAATTTGATGGTCCTTAAAAAACCGTAATTCTTACAGATGAATGTATATCCGTAGTGATTTTAAAATCTTAAAAAAATAGATTTTATTTCTTAGTACTGATAAATCGGATCGATGATTTAAGCATTTGTGAATGATTGCCACCATCACATTCCAGAATAAGGTATAAAATCAATTGAGGTTCGGCTGAGATTTTATTCTGCACTTTAATCACCTTTTTAACAACCACGACCATGAAAAATCACTTGCGCGAGAAATTCCTGAAAATTTTACTGCAGTGCACCAAGAGTAAATTTTTCGAGGAATTTGTTTGTCATTTATATTGCGCTTGGATTAAACCAACACTTAAACTTAATAAATAGAATGGTAGTAATGACTCATTATAAAAATGGATTTAATTTTTAGGTTATAATTTATTTTTAACCTCAACAAATTGATTAAACATAATAATAGTAAGAAGAAAAAACTCAGAGTCTTTAAATTTAATATAAAATTTTAATATTAAACAAATTGCTTTTAAAAAAATCTATGCAATTCTCCAAAAATATCATTATCTAAAAAATTATTTCATAAATATCTCCAAAATAATTCTGTAAATGCTCCATAAATATATTTCTAAAACATTAATCTATAAAAATAATTGTAGTTACTTATTAACATTTTCGCATCAACAAGCATTTCATTTGGTGAATAAATAATTTAATCGGCCTTCGTTTGTCCACAATTCCAAATTCACGGTAAAGTTTTACAATATTTTTCACGAATGCAGTGGCTTAAGATACTTATGGTCATATCAGCAGTTGTTTCTTCAGTTGAGGAAACCACAATTACTCGTATACTCTTCATTTGAGAATGTAGACCAAAACCACGCAATAATAGCCAATTCTCTCTCAGGAAGTATGGGGCTTTAGCTAATTATCACTATGATTTTTTTTAATCATATACGCCTTTGTAATTAAGTGTTTTTATTTTTTTTTTGACAAGTTTATGCTTTCCAGATTGAATTATGGTCTCTATTAAGGCAAAGAATTGGTAAGGCATTATTTATATCATTTAGTCTTACCACATGTTAATATTCTCTCATTCTACGGAGTGGTCTTTTTTTTTTTTTAATCACGCAACCCAGCATTCTATGCGTGAGAAGAGCGCATTTCTTTGTTGTAAAGGGATAAAGAGTTCGACGCGCCAGTAGATGACATTACTATGCTCCTGACGTAGATAGTGGCAGAATCCTCATTGTCTAGAACAGAGTTTCTCTACCTCTGGGGCGCATCTAAATTTTGATGGGTCACGAAATGATAGAAAATTTATATACCGATCGATTCCGTCCTCGACGGCTTATATTAGTTTTATTCTGTTAGATTGTGAAATATAACAATGGTATTATATTTGAGTCGCTGTGCCAATAGAAGATCCGAATCGGAGCATTACAAGGGAGGCGATGTCTATCAATTGTATGCTCCTATGCAAATTGGCATTCAGGTTAAGAGGATTCGCACCTGCTTTGAAGAGTGGATATTTTGAAATCCTACCAGTAAAAAGTAGGCCATATGTTCTATGAGAGCTTCTACGTCAAGGGCAAGGGAAACTTCGGAGGAAAGGCCTGTGTGTACAACAAGTTCGACGAGGAACGGAAGAATCAAGTTGGTGAATCAACATTCTGAACTAAAATTAGAGGCATTTAATTACAACCTGATTACAATTACTGTGATCACCCAAAAATCTTAATATGACGGATGGTATATCGTATGTAACCATTGTCAACCATTGATATAAATACGAACCACCGGAAATGTGCTGCTCCAATGGGAAAGTCAAGCTGCCGCCACTTAAAGAGCTTTCAGAGCCACTGCTATCTTGTTACCAATATCTTTGTTTTCTATTAAACACATGATGAGTTCCGAGTTGCTTGATGAAGTGATCACGCTGTTATTAGTAAAGATATGTTTGACCAATATATTCATTGTTACAATAATCATATGTAAATTTATACAGGATGAATCAAAAAAGAGGGACAAAATGGGTGGCTGGTTTTCCATACCAAAATAAATGAACGGAAGTGGGCACGCGCACATGATAATCGCTTTGTCGTGGCTCAATAACTCAAATACTCAGTTAGTTTATTGCGTTGAGCAAGAAAATAGACTTAAATTTGGAAAGACTTAAATGAATTTCCGTTGTTTATTAGTAATTTTATCTAGACTTTATATTCTCGAATTTAATATTACTTCTGCGTCACAGCTAAAGCTCCTTCTTGGAATGTTGCAAGATTTTATTAACGGATTATGAGCAATTGAGCAATCGTGAGTCGACAAAGCGATTGTCGCGTGCGCGTGCTCACGTCAACAATGCTTAAATGATAAACAGAAAGTAAAAGTGCATTCATTCTTGACGAATCGATTGTTACATGACATGCCATTATCTTGTTATTCTTTACGGTCACTGTTTTAGCATGTGAGTTCGGCTTGAAGGGGTCCCACGAAAAATCCTGAAAAGTTGATATAGCCGAGCTAAGACCTTGATGGTCATAAGCCCAGGGGGAGACCGTGGCCTGGTGGGCTTTCATTGAACATGCACTGTGAAGTTAAGCAACATCAGGCACGGCTAGTCACTGGATGGGCGACCATCAGTGATCCACGATCTTCAATCCCCCGGCTGTTGCGACCATCACACAGCAGTCCTCAATCCATGTCCATCCAGGGACTCAACTCGTCGGCCTCTGGCCATAGAGGCCCTGGATGGATGCACTGGATTCTATTAAAATAAAAAAAAATTTCTGTTCTAAAAAGTAAATTTGAAAACGTTAATTCGTTTTTAAGTTATCGTGCGGACGGCCGGATAAATGTACAGACCAAACGTGCATTTTTATAGATAGCTTTTTGCTAAAGCTGTTAATAAAGAGAGAAGCCCTGATTGACTGACTGACTGACCGACTCATCAAACGCAGAGCCGAAACTGCTGAAGTCAGAAATACGAGATTTGGACAGTTGGTTTCTTTCATGATATAGGCACGAAATAAGAAATTTTTTTTGGAAATCCAGCCCCTAAGAGAATAAATTAGGAGATGAAAGTTTGTATGGGAAAACATTTCTTTTTTAGTCGATTTACTTGAAATTTAGCATAAATACTCTACAATACAAATAATGAAGCACGTCTTTCGATATTTCTCAAATTTCATCCCCTGAGGGTGTGAATTTGTGAAGTAGGGATGAAAATTTGTATGGGAAAACGTCTAATTTTAAGTCGACTTTCTTGAAATCTATGCCTATAATAAAATTGTAACCGACTTTCAAGTACATAAAAATTATTTAAAAAAGTCTTATGTGACAGATCTTACTAACAGAAGCCAAAACAATCATCTTTAGAATTTTTCTCTGTATGTCTGTATGTTTATTTGTTACTTCATCACCCAAAAACTACTACACGAAAATTAACACGGTTTTCACAGTTGCATTGTTTTAGCTGTAACTTAAAAAAATGCTGTATGATTTATTGTGATACGCCATCTAGAAACCAAGTTCTAGGCTAAACTCTCTTAAGCTGGTAGCTGTATTCAAGCTGGTACGCATATGACCTTACGGAAATGAGGCAACATCCTCACAGACAAAGTCGCGGGCAACAGCTAGTGTAGAATAAATACTCTACAATACAGAGGATGAAACATATTTAAGTATTTTTTAAACTTCATCCCTAACCGGATGGAATAGGTGATGAAAGTAGGTCTCAGCATGCCATAATAAAATAGGGCCTAGTTTAAGTTTCCATTGTGGGTGTTTTAAAATTTCATCACCAAAATAATAGGGGTGATGGAATATGCGATTCTAAGCAAAAAAGTTCATATGAACATGGGTCCAAATTTGAACGATAACTGAGATATGAACAGAAATAAAAATGGCTCCACTAAGATCAACAAGTTAATAACTCACTTTCTACAACATCTAGGATGATGAAACTTGGAAGAATAATAGAGTACATAAAATGTGTCTACTGTTAAAATTTGATCGAATTCCAACTAAAGTTTCCGAGTTACGTAATCAACATCGTAACACGTGGTGGTTAGTACTCACATGTGAGCACGTGTTACGATATTGAGAGCGTAACTTGGAAACTACTCGTTGGAATTCGTTCAAATTTTAACGGCATACACAGCTTTATGTACCCTATTATTCTTCCAAATTTCATTATCCTAGATGTTGTAGAAAGTGAGAAAGTGTAGAAATTCACTTCTTGGTCTTAGTGGCGGCATTTTTATTTCTGTTCATATCTCAGTTATCGTTCAAATTCGGACCCATGTTTATATGAACTTTTTTGCTTAGAATCGCATATTCCATCACCCCTATCATTTTGGTGATGAAATTTTAATACACCCTGTATATCCCATGTGCTTTTGTCCATTCCTTCTTCGGCTAACTCAAAATCGAAGAATAACATACGGGTACGAGGTCATGGAAACCAACGTTAATTTCGCACCGAGTATCGCTCCTCAGTACTTTCATCTATTTTTATTTCTTCTCTCGTGATGTTTTGGTGCCCTTATGAATGCTTTATTAAGTCTTATTATACTGGTGTTTGCATACATGGGAATGAAATAATAACTGTAAGCATACATGTTTATTACAGACAGATCATAGATATAGATATTAGGCATCTAACATCTATCTCTATGCAGACAGATCATGAAAAGCAGCGAAAGAGATAGGCATGGTTTCTGGTTTCATGGCGCGTGACGTCACATCACTCTTGAGCTATGACTTAGCGTTTTTTGGGGGTGTAAACTTTAATAATTTTTTTTAAAAAAACTGCGCACAATTAGAAAAAAATAATACCCATACCGATATAATACTGATCTAAACTATCGAAAAAAAATTTTAAAAAATTTCATGCAACTTCCCCATTCAACTAAAAATTGCATTGAAAAAGTAGATACGATTTACCTTCTTTAACTCTGCTACCGTTCATTTTCATTTTAATCTGGTCTTTCTTTGCAATGAATGTTCACCGTTTTGGTCAGTTAATGAAAACTACCATTTCTATAATTCTTAACAGAAACTGGAGAACATTGGCTTAAGGCTGTTTGTGGCGGTCTTTTAATGTCCATAAGTTTTGTCTTTCTAGCGCTTGAAAATTCTACGAATTCGGAGAATTTCGTTTCGGGTTCGTTTTGGTGGGACGTAATGACCTTTCCAATTTCTCTTTTGGTAGTACTGTAACTTGACGCCGCTGGACAAGGGAGAATTCCAGGCGTATTTTCAATTTAAGAGTCAGGACGTACACGAGGCAAACAATTTAATTTGGTTTCAAAGAAAGAATGTTGGATTCATAACTTAAGATCAGATAAACTTGAAATTAGTTTAATGTTAGTTTTTTTTCCCAATTTGTTTGAATCGCGCTTTTACACGTATATTAATAATATAAAGATTTAAAATAACCGACATTGTAACAACAGGTTTATTATAACAGACGCGTTTCGGTTCTTAGACCATTGATCAGTTAGATTAGTGAAACCAACAGAATTGCCAGCTTATATAAGGGAGTGGTCCCCTCTTTCTCACACTTATTGCTGGAAACGTGTTAATGCCATCGTTTATATGGCTAACAATAAGATTAATTACGTGAGAAGAAGAATATCGCTGTACTCATAAAATAATAGAAACAAAAATTTTAAATGAAATGAAAAGTCTTAAATGAGAAGTATAAGAATACAGCAGTTAAAGACTAATAAAAAACTATATATTACACACTGTAGACACAGATTATATTATGAAATCAAATGAATGGAGGGATATGAAAACGGGGTAAGGGATTATGAAATATATCGAGATAAACATTGAAATTAAAGAGATAAAACTCAATCAGGTGAAAACTTATCGCATAGAGTAAAAAATTTCCTGCCATGATTGTAGTGTTCTGTTACATTTTTTGTCCAGTTTGTTAAGGTTCTTCCTAATGCCATTGAGCAATGGAGCCATTTCGCTGTTGATATGGATGCTGATTAATTTCTCACTTTCTGTATTATTAACGTGTTGGATTTCCATGTTTCGTATTGTTTCTATCTTCTTTGCGTCGTTGTAATCTTCAACTATGTGTATTTCTTTGTAGATCCTCCCGAACTGATATAATTATTTACATGTTCCGGGTATTTAGATTTGCTCAAGTTGAACTTGATTGCATCTGTTCTTTAAAGCGTTGCTGGAACGAACGTTTCGTTCGGCCCAAGTAATATATATCATATGAATGGCATTTCAGCTTCTTATACACCTATTTTTCCTTATTATTTTCGTCATTCTTTGATATTCTTCTTATGATTGTGGTATATTTAATTTTAGAAGGTTTTTATATTTTTTATATTTTCAATGCCTTTCTTTCGTAAGATGTTTGTGACCTGGTAGACTTCTTTACTAAAACTGAATTTACTCTAAGTTTGGTCTGTCTCTTGCCATCTTTCTTTCTCCTGGTTAACTTCTTTTTTATGCCTTGTACGTATTTATTGCTGCAACCATTCCTCTTCTTGCGCGCGTTTTCAGACAGGGATAAGGGCAATGAATCATGGAGTAAATGGCGACGAATGCACAAGGGTGGCGGGTTTGAAGTGGATTTAGATCCAGGTAGTTAAGCTCGTTTTCCTCTTCTTCCATTGTAAAAACTATACTCAATCAAACAAAAGATGAACTGGATATTGTCCAATTAAATTCCCAGTTCTATTGTTAGACACTGTATAATTTCAGTCTGCGGCAATAAAAACCAACTGAAATTAGAAATTTAACTAGACGTGCCCATTTTATCTTTTGTTGAACAAATTATAGACTTGTTGAAATCGTCTATTACTTCGTTGGTGATGATTATGCTTGCGTCATAAACAATGATAAATTATCTGCATACATGTAGTAAGCCTTGATTCGGAATTTTTCCATATTTCGTCACAGACGTTTTCTTCTAAGTACTACAGGAAAGCTTTTAAAATGATCCCATGGGCAGCAAAATTTTTATTGGTAGAAAAACTATTTCTGCTTGACTACTAATCTTTATATATATAAATTCAGGTTCGGGGTGCGTCTGTAAATGTTCTAAAAACTTTTGAATCACTTATCCGATTGAGCTCATATTCGCACCATGTGTTCATTAGGTTCAGAGTAAGGTTTACATGTGCCGAAAGGGGGGGGGGTAAAAATAATATACATTTATGAAATACACTTGGTTTATGCTTGTTTGTTACTCAAAAGATGGCGCCAGGGAAAAGACCGAGCAACGCTGGGCATATCACTTGGTGGTGTTATAATTTTCGTTGGTATCCTTATTCATTGTGCCCAGTGATCATCTAATTAACTGTAAAGCTTCTGAAAATTTATAAATTTGTTGACATTATTTACAGTAGAGTCAACCAAAGACAACAAGAACCCTGGAGCGGCCAGTCCATTGATGAAAATGGGTGGAAAGGGGGAGAGAGAAGAATTGTTTTTTCGTGACTCACTTCACAACAACGAAGAACCTCCAACGTCCCTCCCCAGTCTGCTCACCCATTTTCATCAGTAGACTGGCCGCTTCAGGGATCTCATCGTCAACGGTTGACTGTACAATCGACCAGAACTTTTTAAAGTTCCGAGTTGGGGTAGTTTATTCAAGAAATGGGACTGTTAGCGTTTCTTGGTTAGCTTTGCATGAGAGCGTTTCTTGGTTCCGTACTGTTTTCATTAGCAGTCGCATGAAAATATATATGAATAATTGATGAAACAAATTTATTCATCAATTAATTTAAACAACAATTATTTAATTAAAATTTAATTGAAAAGCTATCACCCCTATTTCTTGAATAAATTGCTCTGAATCGGAGCTCTAGAAAGTTCCAATCGACTGTACTTACTTCTTGTTTATCGCAACGTAAATTTAGACTTGATTCTCCAAAATAATTTCAGATATAAATGACGATACTGTAACTAATTAATATAACTTTAAATCATTCTAATATTGATTTATTTATGGACTTGCAATTTTAATCAAACTCATGGGTGGAATGCATGCTATTAATGTTACTGTACCTTTTATTTTCATTTTAATAAGTACATTTTTGGCAATCGATTTATATTAAGAAGCTCCAAATGCTGGATGCTAAAGTCGAAGTTACATTCTAGGAAATGGTAAAAAACACGATTTCGTAATACACCCGTAAAATGATAATTCGGTTCGTTTTAAATGTTGAAATTATAATAGTTCTTATTATGATGAAATAATTCAAATGCGTCATTCAGAATTTCATGTCTTATGTTGTCTACATGGATCAATTCTGAGTCAAAAGTCAATCCTTATTTTGTAGAATAGATAAACGATTAGACAATGCCCTTCAAATTGGTTGTCTTGCAACGACTTGAAATTCATTGTTAACCTACTGGCCATGCAATCTCTGCAAATAGATATTAGATTTTTGTTCATGGGGCTTTCGTTTAATTAATTTACACATGAAAAGCAAGTTTCCAAGGAAACAAATCGGCTCTGCGAAATTCGCAAAGGCTGTTTAGGGCTCTGCGAAATTCGCAATTTGACAGGCCGTGAAACCTTAATACTGTATTTAAGGGCAATCAAAGACCGACAATGTCAGTTATTTGAAATTAATAATCTTAAAACCGAATGATCTTAGGATTGGCTGGTATTCCTAAAATTTTGATGAGAGTTCTCATTTTAGGTCAATAACTAAAAGTTGGAAATTTGAAGCTTATAGATATCTTCAAGATTTACGAAATTTGTTATAATTAAATGACTTGCGTTTTATTTTTTTATTTTTTGCTTAAATGTAGAAAAAAATTTAACAACTGTAAAAGATTCATTTTGTTTGGATTAATTTTTGATGGATCGCAAACAATCTAAAATGATTTATTCTCTGCAATTACTGAGACGGATATATAAGAGAAGGACGAGACACAAAATTACTTAATTAATGTAATTACTTAAAGCATTTAGCATTTTCTCATCACATGTGTTTTAACATAAAATCGCATTCATCATCTTTAGTATTGATAGGTATTCTTTATTGACTAACTTATTTTCTTCGTGGATTCGAGCAGAATCTGTATTAAAATTATCAGTCAGCAAACGATACGTAGACGTTACTGTTGCTACGGGAACAACTCTACTGACTTATCTGCATTCCAAATGGTCGATATTGTGCTGATGATTTATTTCGCTTCTTTTTTCAGTCGCACTAAACCGATATCACTGCTTGGAAAGTTCAAGATTGATGAAATATAAAAATGAAATTCAGAAAGGAAAAAAATTGAAAAATTACAGTGTTTCATTTTGATTTTGCAATTTTTTCTAAATTTTTTTCCCAAGCTTATGTCTGTATAAGAGTATAGTTGGAACCTGATTCTTTGTCCGAAATATTATTATCAATCATTGCTTGATGATGTAGTTATTACAAAACGCATCAGTAAAAATAAATAACACGTATTGCTAATTAGAAGTCTCTTATCCTTTAAAATCTAATAATAATTTGCAGTGATGATCTCACCTTTCTTTGCATAATCTGTTATGATAACTTCATGAGAATACCAAGTAAAACCCCGAGCATGTCCTTCGAATGATAACTATGTTTAAATTCTGGATTAACTTGTCCTAACAGAATAACCAGACTGGAATACCTCTTCCTCTTTTTCACATTCTCATACGTTAGTGAATTATGTACGTACTCGTGGATATGTTTTGACGAATTCCATTGTAAATGCAAAAGATGTATAACAGCTCTCGCTTCGTCTTTCTCTACAACAATAGCCATTTTTGCTTCTCGCGAAAGCGACGCCACCTCTCAGCCAGATTTCAAAATTTATCCATGCTCAAGAAAACAGATTGAATAGGTTAGCGATAAATGGCTGCTACCAGCCATTGGCTCTTGGAGCAATTAATAGGTCTGGCAATAATTCTAATAGCAGTCAATTTTTGCTACCCAATTCAATGTATCCCATACATTCACAGTGGTGAATGTCCCTCGTACCTGAAACGTCGGTTTCTTCCTTAAGTAATTTTCATAAAAGAAATAATGTGATCCTTACAGTACAATATATTTGAGAAATATACCAACCGATTTCGGGTATTAATTCCCGCCTTCTTTAGGATATGCACTTTTATTTCGTTAGTAAATACATGTTTGGAAACGTTTTAATTTTTAAAGAGAAACAATTGTTTTCAATTTCATATTTTTTCTTTAAAAACAAGTTATAGTGCCAATGTAATGCAAGAAGTTTCCTACAATTTACCATAAAACATAAAAAAAGAAAAACAGACAGCAGACAAAAAATAATTAAAATAAATAAGATGTAGTGCTGTTTAAACAAAAACTCCTAAGTGCATTAAATGCCCATCCATTCAACTTTTCTTGGCTAACTCATAAGATGATTTTTATAAAAATAGTCTATTAGATTTTACGATCGAGACGGTTCTTAGGAAGTTTTTTTACTCCTTCAAATCTTTCTTCAGTCTCTAAATTCTTTTTCGGGAAGGCTCTTGAGTTCTCTAACATTTGTTCGTCGAAACTTATCTTTCCCAGCATAATGGAAAATGTCAAATAACTTTGTTTAGCACAAAGAGATTAAGAAGCAAGTTTCACGTAGCTAGGCAACATTATTTTAGCCAGTTACCATTGATTCTTTCCCTTGTTAGGAAGTGACTCTTTGACCTTAAAAATTGCTTTAAGACAATCTATTCTATATTTCGTTAACTTTTTAAATTGACTAAAGTTTTAAAAAAGTCATTGAAGTATAAAATTAAGTCTGAAGAAAAGGGGCGCGGAGGGGTGGGGGTCGTAAAATCATTCCATTAAGTAAATGAAGCTTTAAAAATAAGGGCGATATTTGTTCTCAAATGAATTGAGAAAGAACGAAATGAATTTATTGAAAAAAAAATCGGAATTTTTTTTAAAATCCATTGATTAACCCTTTTCACGCATAAATTAGTTTCCCCTCGAGGGCGTTTCTGTTTATTTTATCCCAATAGGGCCTGATAAATTATTCAAAGAAAACATGTGTTTATTACACTCAATTTGCTTTTGAATAATTTCGCGATTTATAGAAGTTCTTCATTTGTGAAATTTCCTGTAAAATTTATGGAAATACGTTTAATGGCTTAGAAAAAGAATTCTCATTAACGATATGTAAATAACTTGTATTTAACTTCTAACTATTGATCAACTAAATTCAATATCAGAATTCTCTGTCATTAATACATCGCAGAAGGCGAATTCCTTTCGCAAGACCGCTTTGCAATTTACATTAACAAGGCATTTTTTTGGTTCATTAATAAATTGAATCCCGTGTTTTTTTTACAAAAAGTAAAATAAAATGCTTGCTTTAAGTTCCATTTCTTAAGATGATTACTTAAATTTCAAAATAAAGTTAGATTCAATTTTTTTTGGTTAGAAATTCAATAATTATTTTAGAAGATAAGATTGCCTGCGAAGATCTTTGGGTTTTTATAATTTATTTAAAAAGTGTATAACATACAGGTGAAGTCCTTGGCATATTTGCAGTATTTAAATGCATGAATTAATAATAAATTTTAAATTTCTTGCCAGTCGTAATATAATTTCATTACCCTGTGATATAATAATAATACTGAAATGCGTACATTGACACATAAAATTTATTTTCAATATATAAATGACGTTGTAGAATAAAAGAAGACCAGACCCAAAAACCCTGACATATGTTGTTTTCAATATATACAGATTTTCTTAATGTAGTGTTTCTTATTACAAAACTAATATAAATCCTACGTGTTTATAGGAAGAAAGCTAAAGACCACTGTAGAATCTTGCATCGTTTTCAGATTTCTGTAACTTAATTGTTTAATAAATTGTAATGTCTAACTTAATTAACTAACTTTAGAAATATTTTACCTTTGCCGATTTGTTTTTGGTATCTTATTTTTAGGTTTTTCTCGGCAGCCCCTCAGAAGGTGAGCTGAGAAAAGGCGATGTCCTCATGCGGCTTGGCAACAAGGAGGCGTCGAAGATGACGCACCAGGAAGCACATAACTTCATCAAAAATCAAGGAAACAACATAAAACTAGTTGTTCACAGGTTGCAAACATTCATTATTATTAAATATTCTAAAAGGAGATGAACGTTGAATAAGTTGCTATCATTTAATTATGGCATTAATCTGAAGATTGCGTAAGATTTTTAAAAAACATTGTTTACGCATAAAACCGGTTTTGAAAATTTATAGCCTTTTTGAAGAGGCAACATTACAGTTTTGCAACTCTTGACAAAAAAATTAAAACACTCCATAAAGCATTTTGACAGTCGGAATGCAAATACCTTTCAAAAACTTGCATATAAATATGTAAAGTTTCGGTGTCACTCAAGATCAAAGTCATTCTTAGAGCATAAGTGAATCACGTATCCTTGGCCTGTAGAAGAGCTGTCAGACTCCTTCTGGCTGCTGAACTGTTTTGATGACTTCAACTGCTAAAAATGTCTTCATGATGCATTCTAAGATGAAATGATCAACTGCGTGAGAGGGCCTGCATTCAGGACTACGAGAAGCAGACTCCCATCGACAATCCCACACCGTGTGGGCCGTAATGAGGCAGTCATGGAATAGTGTTGATACAATGGATACTTAGAGTTATCAAAATTTGCTCCGATGACTCAGGGTTGGCCCAGAACAATTGAAAGAGACGTTCAGCAGACAGTGATGAAAACCCGAGCTGCTCATAAATCGTCTCTTGTCCACCATCCTTCGAGAAGAATGGCGGAGGCAAGTCTCTTTCTTTAGACGTCTTCCAGTGACCATTGACGAATTCATCTGCAGTGATCATGCTCGAAAAGCATGGGTGGCCTTTCACTAGAGACTGATTCTACTCTGTTGTAAAACAGCATACCTATAAATATAATGATGTATAGTGATCTGGAGCCATATCCTCTAATATTCGCTCCCTTTGGTAGTGGTCAATAGTCGGTAAGTGTCGTTATTTATCCATTTGCCACCACGATAATAAACCTATTCGACCAAGCACGGCTTGTCTTTCTCAGGAATGTTTCTGGGATGCTCACATTCTCCTTTGTCCAGCCAAGTCTCCAGATTTTTATATACTAAGACACCCATTACAGCCATCATCGAATCGACTCTATGGGTACCAACTTACAGACCACTTTAAAAAAATCTGTCAAAGAACAATATAAAGATTTTACTTGATTCCTTACCATGTCGTACAGTATTTCGGATTCATTCCATCTCCGTGGTCTCCATCATATACTGATCTGTAGTCGTTATGGTAAACTCCTCTGCAATAACGGTTTCTTCTGGATATGATACTAATAATCAATTCCGCCATATTGCATATGCGAAATGTCATTCCATTAGGGAAAATACATGAAATAAGGACTGGGATTAATAATGTGGTAAAATTTATTAAAGCTGGCACGTTTCAGAGTACATACCATCAGCACGAGCAAACAAATCTACGTGACATCTATGTGGTGTGTATGTGAACCAAAACTCATCGGCTTTAATAAATCTTACTATGTTAATTCTAGTCCCTATTTCTTATTCTTATTCCGTGAAGTCATATTGATCATCATACAATTCTAATTTTGAGTGCTTTAATTTTTTTTTCAAAAGGTGTAGCTTGAGTATAAGGATGAAGATTATGCTATTATTGTTTCATAATGAAGACAAGAATTTTTCAAAACCATAACATTTTCACTATTAAAATTATTGAGACTTATAAAAAAAAAAGGAGGAAAAAGTTTTGTTGTTGTTTTTTCTATATGTAATTCTATATTTTTTTAAGTTATATATATTTTCGATATATATAGTTTGCAAGAAAAATAATAAGAAAAGTTTCATATTCATTAAATCTATCAAATAATTTTACTTGATTTCTATTTGGAAGATGGGGTCATATTTTATTTTAGTCATTCAGCGTTATTATTTCTTTGTGATTGCAAAAAATATGAAATTAATACCAAGCACAAAGTCAAGTAATTAAAATTTTCTTCTCTAGAGGGCCTTACATACCTCAAAGCCCCGACTTCACTTCCAATGCTCATCCTTTGGCATACGTCCCTGAAGTCCGAACAGTGTCACCACTTCATACCCTGCCGAGAACTCACTTCCCAAGCGACGGGCGTCGCTCTTTCATCCCACCGCCTCCTCCCAACGCCCCGGCATCGCAGCAAGACGGCTACGGCGATCTGCAACGGGAGAGGATCGCCATCACCAGCCAGGTTCGCAACACATCGGATGGCTTTTACTACTACTACTACTACTACTACTACTACTACTACTATTCCTACTCTACCATCACCACCATTGCTACTATTATAATTCTATTCAATACTATTATTATTAATATTATCGCTATATCTTCTCCTAATTTAGAGATGTCATCTCAAAAAATGGGATTTTATATACGTATACTAAATGGTACTAAAAATTGTTATATAACTATATAGTTCCTTTGGCCTTAAAACAACCTACTTCTTATTATTAAGCAATTTAATGTCCATAGCGTATAAAATACTATAAATGACAAAGGACAACAAAATTAATTAGAAAAGTAAAACGGGCATCAAATAGTGATCCATACAAATAAAAAATGGTACTAAAAATCGTTTTTTCATTAGTAATCCGATTTTTCTATTGTTTCATTTTTATTTTAATCTTTGTATACCGTAAAAGCTCAATTTGAGGCCGGGGGCATAAATTAAAGCCGGTCTCGATTTAAAGCCAGGTTATTTATCTAAAATGTTCAGCTAAAAGCTGGACTCGAATAAAAGCCTAATTTATTGGCAAAATTTTCCCCGGTCTCCGATTGGTAGCTGATTTTATACAAACACAAATGATTCCGAAACAGAAGACAATAATATCTACAAGCAAATTTCTATACTTTATGACGTAAAACTTTAAAATTTCGTTTTTAATAATTTTTTTTGACTAAGGTGCATGTCAACATTTTTTGGGAATTGCCCTTAGCGTCGGGTCTTGAATAGAAGCCTGTCTCGATTAATGTCCAGGGGGTTAAGACCGTTTTTACAAATAGAAGTCCGGGTCTCAAATCGAGCTTTTTCGGTAAATAATTTCCTACAGTTACAGAAAAGGCCTTTAAAAATGCTCTTTACTCTTCTTACATTATAGAATACTGTACGAAAAAATAAATACTTCTAATCTGTCCATCGCATTTATCAATATTAGTCGTATTATAAGCCAATAATGTAGATTAATATGGACGAAACTCGAAAGAAAAATTCGAACTTCATAATCGGGATCAGCAAAAAATATAATTTATACTTTAAATGGTTTTGTATTAACCAGAATACAGAAATTAAGTTTTTTAATAATAATAGAATTTAATAAAGGAATAATAAATGACCCGACGAACATTAGATTTAAAGAACATATGCAGACGGTAAATTCCATCAAATATGCAGACAGTAAATCCAAATTGGCAGACCACATCATTCAAACTGGCCATAAATGGTTTAATATGGATGAAAGTCTTAATAAATACAAAAGATTTCAATAAACTCAGCATTTTAGAGAGCATTGAAATTTTTAAAGCCAAAAATTACAATAATTCGTCCATTCTTAATACTCAATTAGATTTTAGATTTAGATGCCCTTCTTAAACAAATTAAACATTTCGATAGCTCCCCCAACAATACATTCCTCAACTATACAGCCTCTCATACTATGTTATTATTATATAATTAAACACCCGTTTTGAAATTAAAAAACATTATAAGAGTCTTTGTAAAATTTATATTCAAGACCCTTAATATTGGCGAAAAGCCGAAACGTTCATTGGGTCATTTATTATTCCTTTATTAAATTGTATTATTAAAAACCCAATTTCTGTATTAAAAAATTTTAATTTCTAACTTCGAGATATTTTTGATTTAAATGGGTCTAAAAATCCGAAATCTTGAGTTTTAATTTGTTTTATAGTCTTTACTTATTTTATATTTTGTTCGATTACGAAAATTTTGAAATTATTTTTATTCTTTACAATGCTTTTTCTTTTAATAACAATTAGATGAAATGCTTTATTATATATCGCAAATGTCTCATACAGTACTTAAGAAACAAACTTTCGCTTATATTTTTTTTCTTTCAGTAGTTCTGTTTTACTTTCAATATATCTTTTTTTTTTTAAATATTATTATAAATCAACCTCTACTTCAATTAAAATAACGTTCAGAAATACCTTATATCTTAAAATAAGCGTTAGCTTCTATTGTTCTTTAATTTACAATCTATTTGTTCTGGCCAGTTAAGTAATGGCAGGGATGGATGAAAGCGTCCCTGGTAATGGGAATCTTTTAAAACTACATTCATGGATAGCAACATTGAACTTCAGAACTTCAAAATTCGTCAAACTTGAAAATGCAGTAGTACTTTTCTTCCTTTACATTTGCATCTAATTTGAATTGTTGTTGACCTAATGCAGTGCAATATACTTCATACAAACAGCGTTTTTAAATATATTTTTTCTTCATAAATAAAACCTCCATTTACTGTAAATGGAAACAAAATTTTTAGCGCTATGAAAGAAATTGCTGATAATCCTGCCATCTAGCGATATAATTAGACATTTCAAAAGTAAAGGTTTCACCTGCTGTTCCTATTTTCTATATTAAGACAGGCTCCTTGAAATTTAATCTGTATTCTAGAATTCTTTTTAATTTGAAAAGAACATGCTGCTAAAGGAAATCAATATCTTTTCTTTCCCTTGAAAGGAAGGGCATGACATCACTTGTCTTTCTTTTTCTCTTCCCTTGAAATCATTATCGGCTTCCTCAGCTTCATCGTATGCTAGCTATTGTTTCGACTTTCATGAGAACTAAGTTTAAGAAGAATAAGTAGAAGAAAAAAAAGCAACACGATATGATTTGCTAATGTCTTGAATCTACTTAATTCTTTGTCGCTCTCTCCGTCACCCTCACCTGTTCTTTGCTGATGCGATTCTAGGGAATGTTTTTAGTGCTACATTCATCTTGTGTCACAGGCTACATCAAAGATGCAAAATCTATATTATGCTGCTTGCTAGATTTTTTTAAGTTCTGAAAGTAGCATGAGAACTTGACTAAAGAACTGAAAAGTTAAACGGGGAAAGTTTAAAATGAAAAATAACTTTTCAAAGTCTCATATATACACGAACTGCAATACATAAATGCTAAATTATTGATCGACATTTATTAATAGTGAACGGAGTAACTTCAATTTGTAGTATTGGATTTCCATTACCATGGAATTACCATTGTTGTGCAGCTAGAACAGATGGCTACTAAGCATTGTTAATCACATTCACCAATCATTTCAACACAATAGTACTCTAATAATTAAAGTCAACAACTTTATAATAGAAATAAATGGTTGTAAACTCTTTATTCTCGAGAGGTCACTTGGAATGGGAAATGAAAAACTATTAAATCATATGATTCGTTAAATATACAGGTGCTTCAAACATTAATTAAATATATAATGAAATTAATTTTTCCAAATTTTTTTTAGTTCGTTATTTTACTTTTATTTTTCATAACAAACTGACAACTATCGCCATTCATTCCGAAATTCTTCAAGAATTTTTATATTTTCAAATTTGTTTAATTTTGGAAACATTTTTTATTCAGGCTGAAAAACTTAAAATAAACTTACTTTAATAAAATTTTTTTACTACTTCTCTTCGGAAATTCGAACGCAAAATAATCGCATAACAAATCGAAATCATACTACCCTTACTTAATAGTAACAAACTTCTTCCTAATGTAACAAGTCGAAATTAAACATTTAAAAGGATTTCAAAGATTCGAAAAAGGCTAAAACCAATTTTTAAAAATTCTAATTAAATAGTTAACAAAGCTTTTAACAAAGTAGAAAAATTATGGAGGAGGATAAAAAACATCCCTTGAGCTTCATCGGATGATTAAACCGACTTACTTATTTGAATTTATTTTTCAAGAATTTTTTTTCTGTTTTTTTTTCTCCTATTAGCCCCATAGGACATTTCCTTTAATTCAGCCGGGTGTTAAAGTGCGCCATGATGTCCCCATTGGATCTTATTTGCGTCACGTCAACGACCCCTTCGTCAGAGCCCCACCTCCGTCCACCTTGAGAGGCCAGGCACTCGTAAACCAAGCCAATGAATACTTGATGAAGACAAAGGTGCGTAATTTCACGTATTTAAAAAATTTGCTAAACTCTGTATAAGTAATTCGATGTCATTTATTAATTACATTTTTTAGCTTCTCTATCAAAAGAGTGATTTTACAAGATTGGCAATTTTTTTTCTTATCAAATTTACTACAGCTTATCAAATTTAGGGATGTGATGTGATGTTTCATGTTTAAATTTAGCAGAGTGCTTATTGCAGATTAATTTTGACGCATTTATAAAATATATCTTTGTCTGCATTGTAGCTCCGTGAAGCAGAAAAGCTTAACCACTGACAAGTTTGTCTGCACTCTTTTATTTATGGGCATTTATAGAGGGTGTTTCAAAAAGAGCTTTTATCAAGTGGTTGTATGTCGATGTAACTTCCGTTGGTAACATGACAGAAGGCATCCATGAGTAGTTAATTTTTGTCATATGCCACATTTCTGACATGTGGAGCTCAATGACCAGGCAAGGATGGTAGAGTGTTCGATCTCCAGAAGAAAAAAAAATATGAATGCCAAATCCAGGAAACGAAGTGACCATGCTGTCGACCACGCTTTATGGAAACATGTTTAAGAGGGTGCGCCATCTTTCTGGAAGTGAATTCGTCCTCGTTGACCAAGTAATATGGAATGAAGATCTCTTGGATCACGATATCAATAATGATCATATCTAAGAAGAAAAACGAGACGAATATGTTAGGCTTTTAAAATCCTGCCTAGCCTATCTCGAGAGAATGCAAGATTAGTCCAAAGTATGTTAACAGTAGTAATTGATTATATTTTCCTGCAGACAGGCATACACAATGGGTGATAGAAAATCACTAGAGCAAAGAAGAGTGGTTGCAAGCTTGATAGAAGTGGTTCGTCAAAAGTTTACAGAACGATATACTGGGCGAGATCCTCCAAGCTCAGGTAGGCGACATCTATTCCATGCGAAATGTGTGTCCGGTTTTTAAATAGCACTGTTGTTCGCTGGTTTTTTGTGTGTTGAACATGATGGAGAACAGGTTGAGACCTGGTAAACTATCTTGCACATATGACGTATGTGTGTTTAACATAATCTTGACTAATCTTGTATTGGGCAAAAGTTAGGGCAATATATTTTTTTCTTATTTTGATGAAAATAGGAAAGAAAATTCTACAGCCTGGATTCGAACCCGGAACCTTCAGCTAAAGGCGCAAGACACTGAAAAAAATATCCCAGAAATTCCTCATCGTCTTCTTTCCAAAAACGTACTTGCTTATCAGGTTATAAGTACATCAGACTTGAAGTGTCTTTCCATAATATGACATTTCAATATACCTTCGGCATACTGTGTACAATCTTTCAGAACCGCAAAATACTTTTTGAAACATCCTATAGAAAGATTTTTTGGAATATTTTAAATTATCGCATTAATGTCTATATGATTTGAAACACAGAGCTCGGCTTAAAATTTTCACACAATTTTTTTTTTTCTGTAAAATTTTTAAACTTTAAATATGAAGAAAGTTTTATCTAATTTCGATGTGTTAATTAGCCTCTTCTTTTAACCACAACAAGTTATTGTCTTTCTCATAAATCCTGTGTTTCCATTTCACTAGATCCAAGAGACGGTGACAAATGCTGCCTCCAACAGCTCAAGCGTCGGAAGCCCCGTTCGTGGCAGGAGTGAAACGCCGGACTCTGGGGTTCTGCCTCCGGGTCTCGTCCACCGTCAATACAACTCTCCTATTCATCTCTATTCCCCACAAAACGTTGCGGCCACCATCACTGGTCAGACAGGAATTCCCGTCACGCCGTAAGTTTTACTCGCTTCACTTTCAGGGGTGACGTCTAGGGTGCTGGTGTGTGCGTCCGTGCAGCTGACGGGAAACATTTCCGGATTTTTATGAACCTCAGGGAGAAAGAGGTCGCCGAGGGAAAAAATTAATTGGCGCCTATTTTTTTAATAAAAAAAAGTACAGAATTACCAATCCACTCAGTTATTTTCTTCAGCGTTGCATATAAAATTCATTTAAGACTTTTACTTATGCTAATAAAGCTTTTATTTTGCGTAAAGTATAAAATTCGGTTATGCTCCCTGGAAAATGAGTCTTCCTAAATTTAGCATTGATATTATTTAAGTATGCAATTAAGTCTAAATTACGCTTCGCCATAAGTGGTCTCTTTACGCAAAGTAATGCGAAGTTTGAGCCCTAAACCATTTTATCTTTAGGGTTATCGTTGGTAACGTGGTTAAAGCTGCCGTAATGGAGTTTGCCCAGGACAATACAGGAAGGTTAGTAAACAGCCGCTAAAACACAAACACCTCAAGTCTGTGGCTCCAAAGCACTTCTTTAACATTCCCTATTTTTCATGGCGTTTTTTTTTGGTGGATTTTTTGGTATTTTTTTTTTTTTTTTTGTTATTGTTGGGTTTTTTTCTTTTGGTATTTTTTATGTTTGCTTGGATATTCATCAAGTGCCACTTTGGTTTATTTTATTTGCAAATTTCTTCCCTTAATGATTTTTGGTGGATGTCAAAAATGAATTGCACGGAACTATTAAAATTATTTTTGGAACATAATTTTCCATTGCTTTTTTTAAAATTGAATGCCATGCTATGAAAAAAATAAAGTTAAATTTAATTTACAATTTGTTCTTTAACATCATAATATATTTTAAAACTGACAATGTTAACTTGTTAATATAAATATATATTACAACATTGAATGCGTTTTATTATTATCAGTTTAACTTCTTTTTGTGATTTTTTTTTTAACAAAATGGCTGTTCTTCCCCTTAATGAGTTTTATTTCAAAGCAAGCCAGTTCATTAATGATAAAAGGTTGGTCATTTGATACTTTATGCATCGTATGGTATTCAATAAGGCAAATTTTAATCTTTTTTTCATTATTTTAAGATTTTTTAATGGTAGCTTCGGCATAACAATTCTTTATAAGTTTAATAATAAATAAGTTTAATAAGTTAAGTAATTTTAATAACTTCACCTCAAAACATAAAAGAAGCACAAAGTGACAAACGAAGAATGCCTTTAAAAATTACAAAAATGAAAAAAAAAAAAAATCGGCAACTATTTGCATAAAAACTTAGTAAACACTACCGAGCCAAAAAATTTGCTTATTCTAATTCTCTACAGTTCATTAAAGCAGCTTCGCTTTAGTCTTTCCAAATTTTGCTTGTGTAAAATAAAGATTTGGATATCTGTTTAAAGGTGAGAATTAATCTTTCAAATGATACCAAACATTATTCAACTAAATTTAGAAAAAAAAAAGTTCACAAATGCAGAATTATAAGCCAAGTCATTTTTTTTTATCAATTAGAAATTCATTAATTAATTTTGTGTTAAAAGTTGATTGGACGACTAACGCCTTTGCAAATTTTACATCAAAAAGGTCGACAGTTGACATAAAAAGTTAAAAATAAAGCTACTGCATCCATGTAATTTTTAAAAGCCTTCTTTTTTTATATTTCATATTTCTTGTTTTTTTTCGTTGAGGTTATTTTCCTATTTACTAGTATTATCTCAATATTTTTTTTATTATACCTGATAGTATTTAGCGTGTTCCGAAAGGAAATGACAGGTACTTATCCACTAATTTCTATTTCTGATAAAGAACTGTTCTAATAATAGGCTTTAATTCGTAACGGTAACGGTTATCAAGATATCCTGTAACCCGTTCTGAGGCAATGGTTAGGTGAGAGCAGATATCCTTAATAAAGCCAGCGTGTTCTCCTAATAATCTTCGTTTGGAGATTGCAGTGAAGAGCGAATATGCTCATGTGCTCATGATATAGAGGGACCGAATTTCAGCTTTGCCCTAAGCATCAATGAACCCACAATCTTCAGCGTAATTGCTGTAGGAGTTGGTGAATACTTGTAGAATATATAGACTCGTATAACTTCATTGTTGTTTTTTATATACTAGCAGTCTTATTTTTTTTCCTGCTTTTCGGTCTTATTTAATAAGTATATTTCGGCAATCTTTGAAAATTTGGCCTATGAATTTAGAACAGTCTTTACTCTGTGGACAGTTGAGTCTTCACATTTCCTATCGGAAAGAATATGTATGTAAAGATTCAAAGTATTTCATCTTACTCTTAACAGAATTTAAAATCTCCACTTATATATAAAACCTCTTTTAAAAGAAAATACCATTAATTCCTTCGTTGCTAATACTTAAAGTTGCTTTTAGTGGATCTGCTTAGCTTAAATCGCCGTTTCAATTATTATATTTAGTAATTATGACGTAACTGCTTCTCTTTCTTTTACCAGCTAAATTTTAAACTTCTAACATCCTGCAATTGAATATTTTCGCATTAAACCCGACATTAATAAAACTTAAGTGCTACAAGTATATATTAACTTAATGTAATAAAATAATTTGAATAATAGTTAATTATTTAGTTGGTTTAAGTCATAACTTAAATTTTTTGCCTTGATTCGGCGAAAAGATTTGTAATTTCTAGTGCTGTGTCGAAATTTTAGAAGACTCATTAGCATAAAGATAAAGCGTTTAGATGTGCTTCTCTTAACGTTGAACGCCTAGTTGCTCTTATTCACACCGCCCAACCGGAATGCTTCTGACATAAACGCACCACTGCCCCGGAAACCTCCCCCCAAGGAAGTTCCCATCAGGGCCGTTAGGTTTTCACTAAAATATACACTGTTTTGCATATAAAAGACGAACACATCACACTATACATATTCACAACAGAATCCATAGTGACATGATAACACTAAAACTGGACGCAGGAAGGGATAACATTCAAGAGAATCTAAGCTAATTTGTTCTGGGATTGAAGTAATTTTTGAGATTGCCAATAGAATATGCGGTCCTCGTAGATCGCGTATACCAATTTTAAGCATATAATTGGGAGAGTATCAGAAACTTAAAATTAAAAAAAAATAAACAAAATTCCGTGTGATACGAGAGGTCTTCCGAAATTAAATTAGCCATTAAATTAAATTAGCTTTAAAACGGTCTTCCAGGGCTTCAGATAGTGGAGTTAACTAGATGATAATCAGGAACACATAACTGAAGCTGTTAATTCGATCATGCCGAGAGTCTGAGCATAGATTATCGCCGGGCAACAGGAGGACGCACATCAAGTATCTGTGATACCAACCGATACCACATGAAACT
>JAHWFO010060970.1:5841489-5870014 GCA_023313115.1 Rhysida immarginata
CCCCCCCCCCCCTCCGAAACAAAATCCTGGTTACGATTATGTGAGAATATTACAATACGTTTTGAACTTATAACTACTTGAAATTAAGAATGGTTTTGTGTTCATCCCGCATAAAATTACATTTGATCTCATTCCGTCCTCTTTCAGCGTTATTTTACCAAAGCATTGAAGTTCTGTTATTTCATAAAATATGGGTAATAGCATTGTCTCGATTGCAGTCCTGAATCAAAACTCACTCATATTGTGGCGAAATTTTATTTCCTTTGTGAATTTTGTTATTATGATGTTTGTTTGCAAAGTGGAACTTCGTTCGAAATTAGCCAAATTCAGGCCAAATTGATCAAAATAAAAATCATGACTATAAAAATTTTCTTATTCAAAAAGTTTAAATAGTCGAAATGTCTTTGAAAGTTCATTTGGAACTTAGCCAATCAAATTAAAATGAAAATAAACAAATAAAAATCAAAGTTTGATTACCATTTTAAATAAGATTGTGCCTTTCCTCATAGCCGAAGAAACAAAACAAAACTAAACACCACTAAAAAGGAGCAAAAAAAATTGAAAATAAAATCAGTCCTCGTTGGATTCACGAGTTATATTTAAAACTAATTATATTCATTAAATTTTCTATCTGCGATTTTATTTTCTAAGAAATTTTCTGAACATACCAATTTCTTTTATTTTTTGCATATTTTAAAAAAATCTTTCTTTGAAATTACATTGACGATATTTTCTGCACTTTTTTTGCATATCAGCTATGTCAGCTCACTTGTTATATCTTTCTGTAGTGAGCCAATCTACTTTTGAAGCAGGGGCGTCGGTAAGATTGGTAGTCACCAAAAATATTCAAGCCTCGCCCCTTCATTGTTTTTATTCCTTTACTTCCTAATAAAAATATTTTTTAATTGAAATGACATTCCTAGTTTTCATGCCAGTTATAATATAATGCCGTGGCTCAATATTATTTTCTGACTAATAAAATTATTGTTGCGAAAAGAATAACAGTAAAAGACGAAGTAAAAAGAAGGCGTGGCTACAATTTATTTTTCTTAAAAAAGTTTTATAGGGCCACAGGAATAAAATCTTTTGGTAAATTTGTTTATTCAGACCTAAATCCTTCGCAGTCGTGTGCTTGTCCTAGTTAATAGCCTTATTTACTCATCAAAATGTTATTGACTAGTTCTATTTGGACTTTTAAGAAATTTCGACAAATTAAAAGTTTTGAGAAAAAATTTCCCCCCCCTCTTTTTTGGGCTTCAATTTGAACACAGATTTTATCTCGACGAACTCTTACTTCAAAAGATGGTGGGCGACAGAGAGCACACACATTTTTCACGCTTGCGTTCTCATCAAATTACAGTTTTAATTTGCAAGTGCTCACTTAAGAGACTATCTTAATTACCAGCATTTTATCAGTAGATGAATGATCTTTTGGACAATTTTCTGGACTTTAGGGAATATCCTATTTTTTGTAAGTGTTATTGGTTTTTCATTTTTGTGGTTTATTTTCTAAGGTATTTATCAGTTGAGGAAATTTATGAAACTGCCTCTGAAATATTTTGTGATAAAATTTTCCGTCAATTATCCGGCAGTTCTATACAATTTGTCCATTGAAAGAAATTTAATGCTGGCAATTAAATATTGCTTGATTATTTCAATTACGGAAGCCTCAACCTGTTTCTCGCTATTTTGCATCTTTGGGAGTTCTGACAATCCGCCAAATTTAATTTATTCAACTATGCTCGTTTATCTATAAGGCTCTTAATCATTTATTAAATCTATTGTCTCCTATCATTCTCTATAAACATTTAGATGTTCATAACTATTTCACCCGCTCAGCGACCGCGATCAGATTCCCTCTTACCAAAAGTAACTTTCAACACAGATGTACAGGGTGTTGCAGATAACTACAGGGAACTATAACGGGAAGCCTACCGGCTCGACATCAAATGATAATTGGATAATTTTATCAAAAACATGACAGTTCTGACGTTCACCCCCTCCCCTCCCCCCCCCCTCCCCGACTGTGGAAACTGCTGGCTACTGCAGGCCACCTTCATCTCCCTCCATTCTGCCAATCGACCAAGCCGGCCCCTGCAATTGAGCAAGTAGGCTTCCCGTTACACTGCCCTGTAGTTATCTGCAACATCCTGTATCTTGGCATCAAATGTTGGTCTCAATTACCTACTAATGTCCGTTCTCTCCATCCTATAATGTATTCAGAAAATCAGTTAAAAGCATTTGTAATTTCTAATAATTTTTTTTTTCAAATTTCTAATAAATTTTGCCACGTTTTATAAAATTCGATTTATTCATTGTTATTCTAATCTATTGTTTCATGTTATTGTTCCTTGATTGTTCACGCTATCTATCGGGGGCCCTATTTGTAGGCTTTTTTTTCCATTTTCCACAAAATTTTTAGTGGAAAATTTTATCAAAATTTAGAAACTAGATTCAAAGAACATATATATTATATCAAAAATGCACTAAAAAACTCCAACTATGCAGAACATATTTATTAAGCAAACATAAAACGCTCCGACCGGTAAATATGTTATTCTGTAACTAACTTTAAAAAAAATAATAAATAAATAAATAAATAAATAAAATAAATAAATAAACCAAACTCGTTTCCATTGCAAACATAGAATTATGTAAATTATACTCGTTTTCAGTATGCTCAGTTTTCTTTCGTTAAAATCTATTTTTTCATCCAATAGAGCTGGATTTAATTTAGTTATCACTGGCCGAAACAGCGATTTGTGAAAACAATACTTAAACGTTAATATCAGACCATAATCTGAAGCCCATTTAAGGATTTGATCATTATTTCACTGACCAATTTCCGGGGGGAGAGGGGATTCTGGTGTGAATTTTATCCAACAAAGCTCTTCGTGTATTATACGCTTTTATCGTATCAGGAATCTTTCTATGGATCTATCTTCTATACTTAATTTTACTATACAGAGTGTTTACGAATTCTGTAAACAAACTTTTAGGGGTGGTAGAGGATCTTATTTTGAATATATTTTTCCAATAATTTTGGGGTCGCAAATGAACCCTTGCTGCATAAAAAAAATTGTTTAGCAATATACAGGGTGAATACAAAAGTCTGAACCCCCCCTTTTATTTTTTGAACCGAAGCAGATATGTCAATTTTGATGAATCCAATGAATAGGAATTTGTGGGTGGCCTATCCCATGGTGCACTTTTCATCAATCCAAATATGCAGATTAGGGCACATTCAAAATTTATCTCAAAAACCGTAAGGGACAGAGAAAAAAAAACCCAATTGTAAACTTGTTCAGCATTAAAAAACAAACAAAACAAAAAAAAATCATCCAAATCGGACCAACCAATCACCCACAATCACGTGGTGAACTGTTTGTGGCTTACAAACAGTCACAGTGCACAAGGAAAACTGAATGTTGATATTTTCACCATGTAAAGCATGCAAATCAAAAAATTAACATAAATTGCCATTCACACATTCACTTTCATGCGGAAGTTTCAGCACACAGAAGACAGAACAATTTCTGGATGGCAAGCTACACTGTTCTGGAAATGGTCAACATGATCTTCTGATAGTGGATGATTGGTTGGTCCACTATTGATTTGGATGATTTTTTTTGTTTTGTTTGTTTTTTTATGCTGAACAAGTTTGCAATTGGGTTTTTTTCTCTATCCCTTACGGTTTTTGAGATAAATTTTGAATTGTCCTAATTTGCATATTTGGGATGATGAAAAGTGCACCATGGGATAGGCCACCCACAACTTCCTATTCATTGGATTCATCAAAATTGACATATCTGCTTCCGTTCAAAAAATAAAAGGGGGGTTCAGACTTTTGTATTCACCCTGTATATGATGCTTGTCTGAGACTTCCTCATAAAACTGTGTCACTCGTTAATGTATTTCCAAAAAACGGAGAAATTAGAAGCATGAAATTGATGGTCACAACGTTTTTAATAACCAAATGTGACATGTTTGTAAAATTACACAAGATGTTCAAACTGTTGACCATGAGCAGCAATGCATGCCTCACTGAAATTCTGACACGGCCAAAAATTCCTGCAGTGTTCCTTACATGGTCACTTGCAGCCACAATTCGCTTAACCAGTTCCTCTTCTGACCAGAAGAGTATCGTACATCACGTTCTTCAGATGTCTCCAGAGAAAGAAATCTACAGGGTTTAGAACTCATGATTTCATTCCATCCTGCGTCGAGTAATCATCCTGATTGATCACACCAGAACACAACTCTTCAACATTTTTTACATAAAAAACCGCACATTCTCCAACTCATTTAAGATGAATGAATTTAGCTTAGAATGTCTAGTGCATGATTTTCTTGTCCTCTGTTGACACAGCCCAACTCATCTGATTGTAGTCTTTTCATTGATCTGTCTTTTCTGAAAAATATGAAGCGTTCCTAGTGGACCCGTCCGCATTTTGAGCATCAGCAAGTCACCGACTTTCCAGGCCATCTACGAGTCCGAATGGAAGGAACTGCGAAAGGACGAACTGAAGGAACACAAACCGGTCGAGAACCAGGTGAAGAGCGTCCCTCCCGCGCCCGAAGTCAACCCCTTTGGCACTCCACGAAACCGCATCCAACAAAGCAAAACGTTCGAAATGATCTCCGACACACTCGTCGGAGCAAGTAACTTGTAAGAAAAAGACATATTACCATAAGAGAAAAATGCATCTTTTCACAGTTTTATTTGCATTACTATTGTTTGTAAAATAGTTTTTATATTAATTTTATTACAATAGTGCTTATAAAATCTTTTATCAATGATGGTTGTTGCATTGTTGAATTTAAAAAACAGAAAAAAATCATTGTTCTTACAAGTCTAAGAAATGCAAAAATAAAATATTTATACGATGTTATACCAAAAACTGTGAGTGTATTATATTGTTAATGCAATTAGATTTATTTAATTTTTTTTTAATTTATTGAATTTTATTTCCAAAGGAAATCATTTCCTTGACTTCTTTTCCCAAAGCCTGGGTACCCTTTGTATACGCTCTGCATTGAAATAAAAATATAGGCTATCAGATTTTAATTTTCTTTATATTGCTTTTAGAAATACTAAAAAAAAATTTTTAACTTAATTAACAAGTTGATTACTTGTGAAAATGGAATTAAGAAAATCGATGATCGAATGAACATCTGTGCGGAATATAAATTTTCCTTCCTTTCGCTACTGCTGATGTCGAGATGTTGACAAATTTTTCTTTGAATTTTTTCAAGTCCATTTAATAAATGCATTCTTTCGGTATGAACACATTGAGAATAAAAATAAATTGCGGTGTTTTAATGAAAATTTCTTTGTGTCTTTCATTTTTCAGTGATGTTCATTTGGTTTGATGTCTTTCATTTTGTGAGTTGTTCTTTTTTTTTTTTTGTTTCAAATGGAATTGTTGTTTGGTGTAATAGCCATTTCTTAAAATTATGATTTTCTTCCTTTTACTCACCCGAGTTTTCAGTCGGTATTACTGCCTTGTTTAGTGCCTATCATCTTAGACTTCACTTCAATGTAATACGTTGAACAAAAGAGATCTGTGCACTTATCTGTATATGTGAGCTGTGTAATATTATTTAAAAAGCTTCCTACGCAACAAAGAATAACTGTTTTGAGACAGTTAATCATTTGTTTGTACTGTCCTTGTACTGATTCGATTTGAATTGTACGGATGGTAACGTGGTACCAATAAAACGTGGTCCTTTTAAATTTGCTAGCCCATATTTTTTTTTACTTTTTTTTTTATTAAAGAATTCCCGAATTATTTTGTGAACGTTTTTCACAGGGTAATTCTATAATTTAAAGTGAAAATTTTTTAAAGTTGTAATTTAATTTTTAAAATAATTGTTCTTGGGTACAAAACTATAGAGCATTTGAATGAACAAAGTCAAGTTCTTATTAAAGTTTTTTCTTGTATTTTTATTGTACTTTTTGTTCTTCTGTACAAAGATGAGATATTTGATAGAGGTTGATTGTGATTGTTTATATAAATATTTTTGAAGGCCTTTAAATTAAATGGATTGTTTACTTGTTTTCTTTATTTCTTATAATTGTATTTTTTGGATTTCAAAAATAAATTACCGGTAAATTTATTGAAAAACATTTGGTTTGAAATATTTGTACTTTTTTTCATAAAAAAATAATAAAATTACAAAACAAAAACACATGTTATATCTTTCTTGCATTTCCAAACTTTTGAAATTTGTTTTTCTTTTTCTTTTTCTTTTTTTTTTTTTCAAAATACTTTCGAATTGCGGAGAGCTTTGCTTTATCGTTTGCTTGGCTCAGACGGGGCAATATAAATGTTTTCTTTCTATTTGTTTGGCTTGCGGGATTTTTTTAAAGCATTCATTACATTTCTGTTATTGTTTTTTATCGTTCTTAATTTCTTTTCGACTCGATTTCTGTTTCTGCTTTTTCTTTTCCTGTTTCGCTTTCCTTCTCTTTCTTTCTTGCTTTCTGAACAGTCGGTCTCGTTTCTTTTTCTCCTTGTTCATGAGCCGCTCAACGTGTTTGCAGCGCTGGTTCTTGAAGGAGAACAGGAACGACACCGGATGCGACAAGTGGCGATTCAGGAAGTCACGCTGTATCCGCATTTCTTGTGGCGGAAGGTACGGCCTCCTGCTCAGGATCATCGCTCCCTCTAATAGAGAGAAAGAGAGAGAAGGGGAAAAAAAGAGAAAATTAAAAATAGTAATAAAGCACGCCTGGCCACAAGAAACTGTTCACCTTTAACTCCCCGACGGCTAATCTGAAATTCATTCCATATAACTTGGTCATTGGGTGGGTCACTGGTTAACATGATTACTTTCGACGTCTCGAGTTCAAACACGGATGAAAGTATAACAAAAAAAAATGTAAGTTCAGTAACATCGCTTTTTAAAGAGTATTTAACCTAGACGAGGAAAAAAAATGCAATCTCTTTCATTTGACCTGTAATGGATGCTGCATCTTAATGTTTGAGTTCTTCCCAGAAGAAAAAGTATACATCAGAGGTAGAGCTGTAAGTGTTAAGGGGGTCATTTTTTTGTTACCATTTTGAACATCATATTTCCCGGCATCAGAACTTTAAAAAAGAAGAATTTTCTTTAAAAATACACCTTGCAAGAAAGTAATCATGCCGAGACATAAATTCAACTTTAATTGGTGCCATTTTTTTTTTTTTTTTTTTAGCAAAAAACTTGAAAAATGAGGAGTTGTTATTTTTTAAATTTTTCTTCTAGGCTACAAAACTTAGGAAAGCGTTACCTGCAAACAGGTACGATGTCAGGATAGTGCTGTTTTTATTTATAGCATAGCGAATCATCGACTATTTATTTATAATATCCTAATTTTTCATAATAATTAATAAATGGTTGGAGCTTTCTTGCAATACTTAATGTTTAATATATCGGCTGACGAACGTTTCGGCTATTTTGTCATTTTAAGAGATTAAAAAATAGTTGAAAATTAAACACTATAAATTTTTAATAACATACATTTAAAATTATTCACTTGTTGTAAACGCATTCAATATTTTTAATCTCGCATATTGACTTTGAAAATGACAAAATAGCCGAAACGATCGTCACTCGTTATATTTAGCATTAAGCATTTCAAGAAAGATTCAACCAGTTATTTATTTCCAAGTGTGCATTACAAGATCCATATTCCAATAATTTTTCATTAATTTAAAAATGATTCAGTATTGTTATATCTAAATTAATGTTAAAAAAGAAATGTAATAGATACTCTAAATATGGTAACTACTATTAATTATTATATTTCCTTTTGATTTGTCAATATACTTTGAAGTTTTTTTTTTTTAAAAAAAAAAAAAGTAAATCATTTAAAATCCATACAGAGAAATTATTTCATTCACATCTAGTACTGAAAACTTCCTCATGTTCAAGTTTTAATGTCCACTGTTGAGTATTTACTCTGCTTGTTCATTGGTTACGTCACTTTAAGTTATTTTTTAACTTTTATTATCTGTATTCCGCTGATTGATGGCTACAAGGTAACCGAAATGTGCATATGGGTAATAAATATGCTTTCCGGACAAGAAGTTGGTTGTGTAACTTTTCAATTCTGTGATTGAAAAAAATAACAAAAACAGTTTTTACTAATCTAGAAGCTAAACAATCTTACTGCTGGTGCTTAATCAACTGTATTACATAAATTAATATATATGAAGATGCAATATATTAATATAAATATGTATAAAACAACCAAAATTATGGACACTCGAATAACACCACACGAAGAAAAGAAAGGAAATCACTATTCCACATAAATGATGAATAGTTCCATTTATGTGGAATAGTGGTTTCATTTCTTCGTTCGGCGTTATGCAATGTATTCTTCTAATGAGGGGAGATCATTTTTAAATAATGTTTTGTATGCCAAGTTAACTTTCAATCTTTTTCTTCTAATCAGCACAATAAAATAAGCAACATCGGTAATTTAAAAACATTGCTGTTACTTTTCTAGCATCTTATGGTGCCATCGACAACCCTCGTAGAAGATAAAAATCTAAAACAATTCAAAAAAGTAAGAAACGAGAAGAAATGGGGAAAGCTTTTTTTTTAAATCCCCTTAGATACAAGGAAAGTTGGGTCATTTTTTTGTTACTATGGCACGTGAAATGATTAAGCAAAACAATTCAACGTGGATTCTACAGGGTTTTTCCTCCTCCTTTCGCGTGTTTTTATTTTCTCCGTTTCGGGAGGAAGCAAACACAAGAGAAACGTGAATCGTTGGGAATCACGAGGATTGGTAGGAAATCCATTTTTTTCACTTTGGATCTCATCATCGTTGAAATCCATTGAAATGCAAAGAGATTTTCATCTGGTTCCTTAACAGAGATCGATCTTTCCCTTTACTTGTGTAAATCTCTTGCGGTAGACTCTGGCGGATTAAAACGCTCGTTTGCAACGGTACCGGCAAGAGGCAATTCCGAATGGCGCCGAGATTAGCATAATTAAATCGCCACAGACAAGGAGCAGATGATAAGACTTGCAAAAGGGAAATTCTCTTCCACTCACTGTAACCTATCGCAGATAGAAGAAATCTGCTATTTAGAATTGTAAACAGCTTTAGCCTTCTTAGCACTTTTAAAGATTGCTTTCATGGTAAAATTTACGCGCAGATGTATATTCCTCGTCTACTTTTAAAAATATAAAGCAGTTAATTAAAGCAAACAAAACAATTTACATAGTTTCCAATTTTAGGTCAAATCTTCATAACCTGAAATTATTTGAAAAACTCTTTTTATAATGTTAAATTGTTACCTTGAAGTCTCAGAGTATCGTAGCATTTCAGCAGAATCTCATTTATCCATTCTCCAAAAATAACGGCATTTCAAAAGGCGTTCCCATTAAATGGAAATCATTTTAGATGTCACTTAAATCCTTTCAGTATTCAAAATTAAAGTATCTTTAAATCCTTGCTTTCAATGCTTATTCGAGTTCTTCTCAGTCTTTGATTATCAGAATTTTTTGGACCTATTTGGGTTGAGGTCTGTTTTTCCATTTTAGTCTAAAATTCAAAGTGTAATACAAGCTTAAAAACAAGTTTTAAATATTTTTTTTAAATTTACTTACTGGCGTGAACGTCCTTTCTCGGTAGGGAAACGCAGGACCACATAATAATGTGTTCATAGGTTGAATCGTGGAAAAACACGACTGTCGTCGCTTTATATTTCGGTGCCGTCACTATTGGTAGGAAATATTGACATTAGAGGTCCATTTTAAATTATGACCCTTGGAAATGCTATATTCATTTGAAATTTACATTAACGGATTATCTGATATTTTTTTTTTCAATGAACTGGTTGAAACTGCTTATTTTGTAAATATACTGTATAGTTTAATAACATAATGCCTTTTCCCGTATAAAATATATGGATCATTGTACTGTCTTTCTAAATGAAGTTTAAGGAAGCCTTACTATGAAAGGCTTACTAAACAGATATACTAGTAAGTCTTTCATATGTACCCGTGAAAAAGCTTGGAATAAACGGCGAAACCGGTCGGGAAATCTTGTGTATTTTTTCCGCTACGTACTGTAAGGCCTCCTTAAACTTCAATAATGTTTTTTCGCTAAAAAGTTCACTTTATTTCTTTCTTTCTTTTTTTTATCAAAGCAACCTTCAATTTAATTTGTTATGAAAAACTGAGTTTAATCAGTGTCATTTCTCACCGTTAAAATACGTTTTGAATATTGCCTCTTTTTTTCTTGGAACTTTGAAGAGAACTTTTTCCTTGTCTATCCTATCTCTAAATGTGAACAAAAAAAAAAGCAGCATGTCATTATTTTTCTCGGTTCTTATTAATTTTTTTTTTCATTTTCATTGTATAAATTTTTAACTTAAAGTTTCTAGTAATATTTTCCTTAAAAAATAAGTTAAGGAATTAAAAATTGCAATATTGACTGAAAAATCAATAATTGGGTATTTTTAATCCAATTCTTCAAGTTACATAAAAAAATGTGGAATCAATACGAGTCGCAAAATCGGATTACTTGGGTCGGGTGTTTCCCGTGAATAACATGTAGAGAGCGTTTTCGTCTGGCTGGTAATCGAAATCGGCTTTCATGCAAGAGTACTTGCGAAGGAAGCGTGGCGTTCCACTCACCTGGTTCACGAACCAAGGACCTTTCTGTGCAAACTGGAAAGACAAAAAAATGTATTTTGCTTTTTCATTTTGTTTTAAAATATAATATATATTTTTCGAATTTAAGTATTTTCAAAACTATAATGATCATTACAAAATTGTGTAAATGGTATTTTTTTTTTATAATTAATGTTTATTATTTTTTATTAATTTATTAATCTGATATTCCCTATGAATATTATATTATTTGAGAGTTCCCATTAAATTTATTTAGTTGGCCTTCAATACGGAGAAGAGAAAAGTTCCTAAGGAATATCCAATTTTAAAAGTCTCGCTTACCACTTTTAAATTGAAATTTTTCACGGGAGCTACATAAGGGCAGGTCTTTCCGCTTCTGATGTGTGGGAATCGCGGGGGGAAACTCCCCAGTCCGAAAAGGAGAAGACTGAAGCTCAAGGGAGGCACGACGACCATCGCCGTCTCTCTTTCACTTTCCCCAGCTATTGGCTTCGAGCCCCGGACCTTTGCTTTATAACCGTGGTTCGATCAACATATCATGTTTGCTAAATCCATTAATTCAATCTCTGCTTCTATGGACAGTGCAGATGTTCAATCTCATAAAAAAAGAGTAAACCTTTTATATTCTGATTTTTTATCCATTTTTTTGTGTAAATTCTGCATTAATTTTATCAAAGGCTACATGAATTGCAAATATATAAAAAAACAGGTGGCGAATTGTAAAACTGAGAAATATTTTGTTGTTTTAAAAAGTTAACGTTGGCTTATGAATTTTAAATAGGGTTTTTGCAGATTCGTGGAAAAAAGAATATAAGTGTGTTTGTGTTTTCATTACTACAAAACTATATAACTGATACTTCAGGGAAGTCTTGGTAGTTTGGAGCTATCTCCTTTAAATTCGCCATTACACAAAACACAGTCTCGATCACTAAAAATTTATATTCTGTAACAACAAAATCTAAGTGTTCGTTCCCGGTTTAAAAGTTACATGTTATTCTGTATGTCTATCGTGGCTCAACAATATAAATATTTAAAATTGACAGGGAAAAAAAATCAATGAAACATACAACCATGTCGCCTTCTAAATATTGTATCAGCGTGTACACTATTTTCTCAAATTTGTTCCGTAACCCGAAACAACGCTTTCACAATGATCACTTAATGGCCTGGAGCACTAAGGTAGTGGAGGGAATAGTTCCGTTAAAAACGCTATGATGTGTTTACGAAAATATATTTATTAGCGTTTATACATTTCCGTTCTAAAGTGAATTAAAGAACTTGAAAATCTGAATTATTACATTGCCAAGACCAACTTCGTAAGAATAGAACGTTGTTGAAAATAAATAACCACCAGATCGACATTTTCTAAGTGGTACGCATTACATGCTCAATAAATAAAAGCTCTTAAGAGATTGGATGCCTTGAGTCAAGGCCCTTGCCTGTGCTCTTTACAGAGAGATTTCTCCTAAATTATAGAATTCAAAAATTAAATTCATCTTTAAGAACGAATATCTCTCTGTCAACGATGCTATTACTTATATTGTTTCCATAAATATTGTTGTTTTATTTACTTCCGAATTTAATCTGATAAATGAAATGCAGGCATCCGTTTCTTTAACTTTTAATGGTTGACGTTGAGATATTTTGCTGTAGATGTTATATCTTTATTTTAACTATTTCAATTGTATAGCAAAAGCCACTCGCTTCATCTTTGAAATTAGTATTTCAAGATGCTACATCATTTTTAACTATTAACTTTTCAAAGGTTAAAAGCTTCGATCTCGAACAACTTTTCGGGTTCATGTTCCTCCCGAAAGGAATAACCCTTTTCTCCTCTTTTTATGATCTGAGCCTTTCCTGGGGAGCAACCAACGCATTAAGTTTCACTTCAGCCGCCCGACTCAAGAGGAACACTCAATCTGAAGAAAATAAAATTTCGGCCTCCAAGCTGCGTGATTCAGGGTTTTCACATTATAACACAAGGTTTTATTTTACATTTATAATACATTGGAAATAAAATAAAGGTGCACATTTAATGAATTTAATTTAAAAAAAAGAAAACCTTAAAAGTTTAGATTTTATTCAGTCTACACGTAAGGAAGTTATCCCTAATAAGAGACATAAATTTTAGATAACACGGGGAAAAAGTTTAAAAGACATAATAATTTCAGACCGAAAATTTTCAGAAAAATTTAGTTTCAAAGAGTTCAGATAGTGCATGTATAAATGAATTTTTTATTTGCTTTATTGCAACTGCGTCGATTTGTTTAATCTTATGCAAATTATTAAAGTTCTTAAAATGAAATTTAAGAATCACTGTATCGTTTTTGTCAATATTTCTCCTTAGCTTGTTACTGCTCCAAGAAAAACGTAAACATACACGGATATTCGCCCGTATTCAACAAAAGTATTTGAAATATCTTCAATCCTTTATCAAATCCCGTATAATACACTACTCAAAAAATAGAGAATATTTCAAAATGAATATGAAGCGATAAAAAAGAAGTATTTCATTTTGTTTATTAAACAACAACATCAGAAAAGCAAATGACAAGTCAATGAAAATTGTCCGATTATGTAAATAAGATGCAAAGCCGAGCTCTCATTTCATTGGACAAAATGCATTATAAAAACCCTGAAAGTACTAGAGTATCTGCACTTTCCCTGATCACCAAAGTGCATATCCTGCAATTTCCTTGTTCTCGCAATGCTCCTGCAACAACATTTGCCAGAATCCGGATCCTGGAGAGCCATGGGGGGGGGGGGGGTCTTGAAGCTGGTCAAACACAAACGACAGTGGCAGCAGCAACTTAGAACATCCCATAGCGTGATTAGCACACGGTGGAATCGTTTTCAAGAGACTGGCACAGTGCGAAGTAAAAAAGGTCAGGGTCCATCTCTTAAGATGAGAGCTTCTTGATATTTTTGGCAAGAAGGGACCGGCGCAGCTATGCGACGGAGCTGCGGAGAAGTTTTTTGCTGCCACTGGACGACGGATATGCACCTAGACCATACGAAATCGGCTCCATCGTGTTGGACTGTATGCCCGGCGACCAATGATATGCATTCCGTTTTCTGCTGAACACCACAGAATCCGCAGAAGGTAGGCTGATGAGCATCGCCATTGAACCCGTTATGAGTGGTCAACTGTCCTCTTTTCTGATGAGTCAAGAGAATCCAGGATTCGTGCGAGAAAGGAACTTCTTCCGTAGTAGTGGAATCTTGGTGGTGTATCGATCTCCAGGTCATCAGAAACGACTTTCTGACTGCTGTCAGATAACTAGATGAGATCCGACACCTTATATTGTTACCCTATGCTAGAGCAGTTGGAAACAACTTTCTTTTCATGGACGATAATGCAACGTCCCACCATGCGCATCTCGTCAACAACATGCTTCAGGAGGCAGGAATCGAATTTATGGACTGGCCTTCACGTACTGTAGACCTTAATCCCATTGAACTTGCTAGGGATGCATTGGAAAGACGTCTGGAGCAAGAGGGACAAAGGATCCTACAAGAACTGCTGGACAATCCGATCTTATCCATGCCTCTTTGTTCTGAATAGTTCAGGATGACTATACACCCTCCTAAACTATTAATGTGTGGCACTCTCGTCCAATTTAATATGCTTCTGTTCACTCCCAGCAATATCTCACTTAATACTCAATCACGGTAATTGAGTTTGCATCTCATCTCATTTACATAATCGGACAACTTTCTTTGACTTGTCGTTTGCTTTTCTGATGTTCTTGTTTAATAAACAAAAATCAAATGCTTCTTTTTTATCGCTTCACATTCATTTTGAAATATCCTCTAAATTTTTTGAGCAGTGTATATTGCAGTAGACCTATCGTCTAAAAGCATTAACTTCTCAACTTAAAGCGAGAAGTGCATAAATCCAAATTTAATACAGAAACCTATTATTTTCTCAAAAACAGTTAATTGTCTCTCATCTTTATCCTGAAGCTTTGGTGTATTAATAAGCCTTTTGGAGTCGTTAATTTCCCTTTTAATTGGGAAGTTGTTGCGCATACCAATTTTATTGCGTTTTAAAATTATCAGATTAAATATTTTGTCGACGTTAATGTCATAAACGCAAACGAAGAGTTTCGCCTGCGCTAAGTATTGTTTGTTTAGGCGCCACTTTTAATGGAGCAATTTAAGTGAATTGGCACGGACCTCCTAGGGATATAACTGTGGATGAAATAATCTCAAGTTTTCCATAATTAAGAGAGAGGAGTGAATGCAATTTTTATCAACGTTTCGTTTGAAAAGATACTTTTAAAGACTATATGACTTGGAAACTCGGAAATATAAATTAGCATATTCTCATTCCTTTGGTATAGTTCCACTTATATTTTTAAAATAGAAGTTAATGTGGAAAATTTTTAAAAATATTTTGAATGTGCTATGCTTAAATCCATGAAGAGCTTTAAATAGAGGACTAAGGTTTTAAAAGTTTACAAATTTAAATTAACCCATTCTACTGTTTAATAATGTTGATGCCCAAGAAGACTTTTAAACAATCCCATGTTAATATTAGCTCTGTCGAAAGATGGTGACAGAGAAGATAAACAAAAGTTTAGTGTTTCTTCGTTTACCTTGCTAGGGAATTGAACTCAAACCTACGCAAGACACTCTAAGGTTACGTTCAAATTCTTCCAGAATCATAAAGTCGCAGGATGACTTCATTCGCAAAAAAAAAAAAAAAATGAACAAATTTGAAATCCTCCCTTCCATTTCTAAAACATAAAGTCTGATTGAATAATTATATTTGTAGAGAATGATGCTATTCTTTTCTTCACCTTCCCCAAAACAAAAGGCCAACGGTTTTAATGCTGTTTTTTTATTGCGCACCTGTTGTATATTTTCTTTATTTAAAATGTGAAATAAAAATTAGATCTGAAGCAGTAGATGTTTATTTATATTAATCCACTGTAAAAGTCTAAAAAACAAATTTAAAAATACACTTTCGTTGTTTAAAATAGCTCGCAGATTGATTAGCATTCTTCATTAAAGGAATACTTTCGTAATCATCTTCAACCCTAGTTAATGATAATGAAGTTCATAAAGAGAAAGGGCTGTTCATAAACATGTTCATCGTGAGGACGTGTGGAGCAAATGAAAGACTGTGTTCGAAGGTCGACTTGAAAGGCACCTGGATTTTCCAACGACTGAAGTTTATGCCAAGCTGGAATTATTTTTCTTGAAAAATAAACTTACGTAAGATAATAAAGCAATTTTGCATTTTTTATTTGAAGGAAAGTTTTAAAAAAATTAATAATAAATATAATCAACTTAAAATCGACCCTTACGTTGCTACTTATGTAAAAAATAGGAAAGGGAGAAAATGAGAAGAATCTCTAACTCTGTTTTTTTTTAATGTTTTCCTTCAAAAGCAATCATAAAAGGTTAATTCTTCATGAACAACCTTTTCTAAAATTGAACAGTAACAAATATGAATTGCTATTAATATATAAAAAATTAAAATCTTTAATTTTAATATTCTTTACATCTAAATTTTACTCAAGTCTTAATTTAAAAGAAAAAAATTAAAAGCAAAATGACTCTACTGTTTTTTATCCTTGAATATGAAGCAAAATTTATGGACTTATAATTCAATGCAATTCTGGCTTTTCTCGGAAGTTATGTCTCTAAACATTATCTGGAAACATAAATAATTTACTTGTGAATTACCTCTTTTAACCTGGATATACAAGGCGTTCCAAAATAAGAAGTCTATAGCATGGCTACGTGTTCCTGGAATTATTTTGAATTTAAAATGATCCAAATTGCAATAAAAACATAAATTCTGAATTAATAAATTTATTAGACTGCTTGCGATTTACTTACAGTTTTGCTATGAGAATCATAGCACATTCATGCAATTTAATTCATGTTGATTTGATTTTATTACTCTTTTGATTCTGTTTGCTTCGGAAAAATTTGCAACAAAATTTCTTTAAGTCAAATGTGGCAATTGAGTTTGTAACAAAATGGGACACAATTATTAAACATTTCCTCAGAAGAAACTTATCTAGTCTTGATAGTGGTTTAAAAACTTAAATAATAATATACTTGTAACTCTGGTACTTTTTTACACAGTTATTAATGTAGAATTTATGATCTTTTTGAGAAACTATTGAAATTTGACCCCATGACGATTTGGACTTTTTACTGACAGGAAGTAAAGCTTTGAATGTCATACTGCAACACATTGTCTGAAGTGATAATAACACAATAATGTACACTTAATTCCGGAAAATTTCAAAGCTTATCCTGTAAGCATTTCTAAAGATAATTCCACATTACATGAAGGTCAACTTCCTAAAGTCTGTTAATATTAACTGTGATATATACAGAACATCAACTGGGGGGGGGGAAAATGTGCAGATTATTTTTTTGTAAATTTTAAAAGATCTTTTTAATACAGTTAATGTAAAATTTTGCATTTCAAACAGTGTTTCCGGTGCCTTTTTTGTTGTCTTACCCTTTCTCTGGCCCATTAATCAGAAACCTGTTTTATAAAATCGAAATAATAATTTTCTTCCTTGTTTGTTAAATCTCTATTATCAAATATAGTCATCAATTTATTATGAAGAAAACGAAACTCGCATGTTTACCTTAGCGAATTTTCCTCTTAACTTTCACGTCAAATTTTAATAGGCAGTAGTTATTTTTATGATATTCACTACTGCAATAATAAAATTATTATCTAAACCTGCTATTATGTATGCATCGTTTACATTTATTGGCAATTTGCTTTAACCATTTTTGAATAACCTGCATTATACTTTTGGGCATAACGGATTCTTTAACTCATGGATTCTTTATACGATTACCAGCGGATTATCAGTAGAGTCCCATACAAACTTTGCCGTACTATTGAAATTTTCAAATAATTCAGTACGAATTCAAAAGAAGTCAATAGCTTTCTTTTATTTTATACAAAGGCTTCCAAAAAGCGTATACGCACTTTAAAGGCGTTAAAAGCTTTATTGCAAAACTTCTACAATTTAAGGTGGTTCTCCTTTCTATATCCTTATTATTTTTGCGTTTTAACAAAGATCAGTCTCTCTTCTAAACATTACTTTTTTCAGAATTTAAATCAAGAAATGCATGTGAGACATACCATCAGAACAAGAGGTCAGTGTTAATTAATGTCCAGATACTTCTGAGTTCGGAAAACTACTGCAAGAAGAATGTTGACCACTGGAATGACTGTATACGCTATTTTACTTTCTTTCTGTGGTGCCTCCGATGCAACTAGTTTCTATGCCATACCACAAACTTAAGTCTCTCCATAAATAAAATAATAACTTCTTTTAAAGTATGGAAACCTTGGTAAACATCGCCTATGCAGCAGTTCACCGAACTCACAAGTGTTTTGGACGTTAATAGTGAGTACTTTCCACTTGCTGTGGCAGGGTTAATTAAATAATGAAGTTTTTAAGCAGACATTTTTTATATTAAAGTGGCATCCATTTTTGGGCCCCTCTCTATATGGTTAGATAAGAAGAGAAGAACTAAAAAACAACTTTTCTTAATTTTTTAGAGAGAAAGATACATTAAAACATTTAAGAATATTATAATTACATACATCTTTCGTCATTTGTGCGGCAATGACATTTCTAATTGAAAAAACAATAGAGTATTTTCAGTTTTACCAGGTTGATTTTTGTCGCAAATTTTGTGCGAAGTTCCTTGCGGGCGTATCTAGCACGAAAGATGAAGAGTGACTGGAAAACAATGTCTTTACACCTGTGGATCACTTTCAAAAAGGTTCAATACCAAAAAGAATTTTTAGTATTTTATTTAGAAGTTAGTAATTTAATCATTTTCCCCTTTAGTTTCCCTGTTTTTAAAGAAAAATATGATGTCGTTTCTGGTTTTTCGTGGGAGAAGGACATGGAAAAAAAGTTGCACAAACTTTCGTTACTTAATTTAGACACGATCTCCACCAAAAAAAAATGCTCTTCAGTTGTCTCACTCAATTTTTTAAAGTGAATAAAAGACATCCGAAAAATATGTTGAGAATCGGATGAACGTTGAAATTGAGAAAAGTGCAGTAGAGAATCGATAGTTCTTGAGACTTTTCTTTTCAAAGGTCAGACCTCGTTGTTCTTGAAAAGTTTTTCTTTTTTTTTTTTTCCTTTTTTCCTTCCTCCCTTCCCCTTTTCCCTTTCCCTTGCCGCCTTCACTCGTGTTTCGTGAGGTCGATTCTCTTTGAAATGAATTTCGCCGGCGCCGTGTTAAGGAGGGTTTCCGTGAAAAGAGCCAGTCGACCGAGCTCCTCGGCTGCATTGTATAATTTGCGACTAACTGCGAGCAACAAGCGGCCATATTTTTTCCTCGCGTTTCGTCTCGTCGCGTTCCATGTTCATCCACGTGTCCTGGGCGCCAACAGAAAAGCTCATTTCGACGCTAAAGAGTAAAGCCTCGAGAGACTGCGCAGGCGTTGTGGAATCGATCACGAATCAAGTGCCATCCTACAACTATTAAAACAAAAAACAAAAAGAAAAAAAATGAAACGATCAATTTTGATATACTTTACTTTGATAATGCGCCAGTCTTTATCACTTTCATAAAATAAATTATTGGAAAAAACTTCCCTTTCTAAAACTCTCTAAACTCGTACAGCAAAGGAAAATTTAAGACATTTTAAAGTTATTGCTAATAAACTGCGAAGTTTCTTTAGCTTCATCCTACTTTTAAACGTGTTTAAAGCTTCCCTAAAATGTTCGAGAAATAGTTATACGGTGTAAAATGTAGAAAGAAAAAAAAGCATTAATGCTAAGTTTTAAATTAAAAATACTGTACATTGTCTTTTAAATTGAAAACGTCAGAATATAATTAAACTTTTATTTTTGACCTCAACAAATTAATAAATAGATAAAGACAAGATCACAAACTTTTATAAGTAAATTCTATAAAATTGACAGCTGTTTAAAAAATATAGTTTCTACAATAATTTCTAAGAATAATATAAGTAAATATTTCCACCTTGATTTTGTAATTTTCCAACTTTTATTTTCTAAATATTTCCAAAAAAATAAATTTGTAAAATCTTCAAAAATAAATAATCGTTGTGGATAGTTCTAAAAATAGAATTAAAATCGCAGGTTCAAAATTTTTCATTCTCATAACATGATAAATCAAAATGGAGGATGCTAAAACATTGATTTGATCTATTTTTAGGGATATTTACAAAATACTGAAGACATTTATTTTTGGAAATATTTACAAAATTAACTTTGAAGATATTTACGAAACTATTTTAGAAATATTCCAAGAAAATTTTTATTTTAAAAACAACTTTGTCAATTTTAAATTGTATGGTCTTTCCTTGTTTATTTTATTTATTTGTTCAGTTTAAAAATAAAGATTTACTTATATTTTTCTTCTTTTTTAAAATTTGAAGTATGATTCGGAAATCGAAGGACTTCAAATGTTACGCTAAGATTCTTGAATACAAATTAAAGAGGATAAAATTAATCTTCTTAGCTTGAATATTACTCTAAAAAACTGATCTGCTTAAAATTATAAAAAGATTAACTTTTTTTTTTTTTTGTGAAGTGAAAACATATAAGTTGAGGCGGAACGAATGAATGCATAAATTTAACTGACATAAGTTCTCGAAATAAATTTATATCAAAGATTAAATAGCATTTTTTTTTTTTTTCATTAATTGGTGCTATTGAAATAGAATGAATACGTGCATCGAACTAAAAATAAATGCAAGCTATTTTTATATTACGAAGAGTAAAGTTACATATTTTATAGAACATGTTTCGCTTAAATAATGCTGTATTCAATCTTAAAAAAATATTGAAAATACGGATGTTTTTAATAAATATGTCGGGTTTGATTGAAATTTCGAAGAATGAAACAGTTCAATTTTCCGTAAAACTTTTATTTTACGCTCTTCTTTATTACCTAAAAGAGCATCATGAATGACTCCTGGCAAGCGTTTTTAATTTCACTTCCTAATAATGAAAAAATTGCAGATGATTCCAAATAATTTCTCAAAAAAAACATTTAAAATTGATCGATTTAATTTAAAAAATAATCAAAATTCCTAGAGAAAGTGCTACATGTAATTTCACGAAAAAATAAAAAGATGTAACTTCACGAAAAAATAAAAAGATGTCGGAAATTGAATCTAAATCAAATCTAATCCTTATTTTAACGTTATCTTCAACGGGATCTTTGGTGTATCATAAATCGTTAAAATGAAGGGAGGTTTGCAAACGTCAGATTACAGTGGTGGTCTCACCGCCATCAATTATCTCAATTAAACCTGCATCGATTTTTTTTTCTTTAGCTATAAGTCATTTTTATAACTTAATTCTATAGAAACAAAGTAGAAGTTTGCCAGTAGTTTTCAATGATTAGTTCATGCTTTTTCTCTTCCTTTATGGTTGAATGAATTTATTCACGTAAAGATTGGTTGGACGTAAGAAATAAATTTATTTGTGTTAATTTGGATATTCACTCCGCTCCTCAAGGATTTTTTATTCCACACTGTTCTCAAGAAAACTTGGAGAAATATTATGTGAATAAATTCATTATGAAAATAACATAAATACAACAACATCTAAAATCTTTGTGTGCTGTAACATTATTCTTATGTTATTTTTTACATTTTTCTGATTATGTTAACTTTGAAAAAGTAGGGGGGGGTTATTATTGAGTAGTTTTTCATTTAAATTTTAGTCGAAGTGATAAATAAATTTATTTATTTAATTTGGATAAAGTTATTGTATTTATAATGGGAATTTATAAAGTAAATTTCGCCGACTTATATCCTTCATCTACGGTCTCACATTAAATTTGAAGAACATCAATGACGAAATGGAAAGCTAGTTTGACACCTTTAATAAGGAAATGGAAAATGATCGATTAATAAAACATTTACAGTGAGTTCCAAAAAGATAGGTCTGCCTAATTAAAGTAGCCTCCAAAACAAAAATATATTTAATCACAAAACAACTGGTATAAATTCAAATCTACACTCTTTGTAGTACAAAATACAATTAAAAAATTCAAATAAAATCTAACAATTTTTAAGTTATAACAATATTTTCATTATAACTTGTTGCAAAATGATAGGTCCATCATTTCTCAATAACTGGTTTGCCCACCATTTTTGGAGATCACTTTAAAAATACGATCAGGCATTGACTAAATTAGTTTTTGTAGATACTTGATGCTAATTTTTTCCCAATTAGCAACAATTGCAGTCTTCAAAGCATCAATTGAATCGTGCTGCTTGCCTCTACTATAAACTCCACGTGCAAGTTTTCTATAAACTCCCCCACAAGTTTTCTATGGGGTTTAAATCCGGGCTACAGGCAGGCCAATCTAAAAGTTGAACCCCATTTGTTAAAGTCCACTCTATTGTTGATTTAGCCTTGTGCACTGTTGATTTAGCCGGGAATGGAAGCGTCTTGATTTGGAGTGATGAGAAGAAATTCAACCTCAATGGCCCTGATGGTCTAGTCTATTATTGGCATGACCTCAGGAAGGAAGAAAAGTTATTCTCCAAACAGCAGTGTGGAGGAGGAGGAATAATGATCTGGGGAGCCTTCGGATGGAATGGCAAAACCAATGGCTTTTCTGTCAGATAGAAGCGAGCTGCAGACTACCAAACAATGATGGAAACCCATTTGCTCCCATTTGGTGAGGCTCTGGGATGTGCTTCTTGCATTTACCAACAAGACAATGCACCAATACACAAGACTAAATCAACAATAGAGTGGACTTTAGCAAATGGGGTTCAACCTTCAGATTGGCCTGCCTGTAGCCCGGATTTAAACCCCATAGAAAACTTGTGGGGGAGTTTATAGAAAACTTGCACGTGGAGTTTATAGTAGAGGCAAGCAGTACGATTCAATTGATGCTTTGAAGACTGCAATTGTTGCTAATTGGGAAAAAATTAGCATCAAGTATCTGCAAAAACTAATTCAGTCAATGCCTGATCGCATTTTTAAAGTGATCTCCAAAAATGGTGGGCAAACCAATTATTGAGAAATGATGGACCTATCATTTTGCAGCAAGTTATAATGAAAATATTGTTATAACTTAAAAATTGTTAGATTTTATTTGAATTTTTTAATTGTATTTTGTACTACAAAGAGTATAGATTTGAATTTATACCAGTTGTTTTGTGATTAAATATATTTTTGTTTTGGAGGCTACTTTAATTAGGCGGACCTATCTTTTTGGAACTCACTATATTTATTGCTGTAATACAAATATAATTATTTTTTTATTATCAAGACATAGGGTTAGATACCAACTTGCTTTGTCATATCTCTCTTTCTTTCTTTCTCTATGTTTATTTCGCAATTAATTTACATGAAAACCCCAAAAAACGTTTTAATGCAGACTGACAATAAAAAACACCCCTGTAGGAGACAAGGTGACAATTGTGTTTCTCTGCAGATTATTGTGTCTCCTTGACATTTAGACAAGATTTAGCTAGATAACGCCGACTGCTAATCCTATCATCCTTTTTTTCTTTAATTATTTTTCGAAGATAATTTTCTTCATATACGACTAACTTTAAGTCCTTTGTAGATTGTTTTAATATAAGAGGATGTTTGTTACCTTCAACTTCTCGTGCCACTTAAATCACGACGAAATTAAAAACAAAAAAAAGACATATGCAATTACGATAGGGGGAAGTGACATTTTTAAAGGAGAGAGCATAAAATGATGAAAATCTGTTCTCCAAAAATGGAAGCCATACAAGAAGCCTTGTTTCTAGCAAATTTTCTAATAATTAAAAATGACTTTCTTCCTTCTTTTTTTTTAAATTTCGCATAATTAAAGCTAAAATTTTGAAAAATAAAAGTTAAGTCTTCAATCAAAGCTATTTCTTGGCTTTAGCAGTATGCTAATTTTTTTTGGTAGGGGGTGGGGGGTAATTTTCATCTGTTTTTGGTCAATAGAAACACAAGTTCCAGAAATTTTTTTTTAATTAAGTAACCCCCTATTGAGAAAACGTAATTCAGTTCAAGAGGAAGAAAGATTAAATTAGCACGAAAACAGATGTACTTGATCCGGGTTGGGGCGAATAGTATTTCAAGAACATGACGCGTGAATTTTGATATTGTTGTCTGCAAGTGGTTAAAATAAATAACATAAATATATAAATAAATAAATTTCCGCTTCTTGCAATTAATTAAATTATTATTTTTTTTAGAATTATTCATTAGATTTGGAATCATTTGTAGACAATACATATTTTTTTATCATTTTTTATAGTTTTTTTTTTCTTCTTTATATCGTCCTGTTTTAACTGCAATGTGTGAGATTGTTTACGAATCTCATTGCGTTCGGCCATGATTGCGCTGCGTGATACGGCCGCCCTCTGGGAGTCGCCCACTGAACTAATGCGCCTTATCAGTGTTGCTTGCTGTCTCTTCTTTTGCCTCTCCTCCTCCACCTCAACTTTCTTTTTTTATTTACTATTTTTTTTTGTCTCCTCCCTCTTTCTTCCTCCTCCTCCCGTTGTGATTTACGATCGAACTAAAGGTGTGATGGACTTGTTTACCTGAAAACTTTACGAGCCTTGCCAAAGTTTAAAAAGCTTCTTCTTTGTTCAAGTGGAAATTTACGAGGGTCTGTATCGCAAGCGTTAAATTGAGTGGACCAATATTTAGCTGATGGCGTTCAGAGCTTCATCTCTCTCTCTCTCTCTCTCTCTCTCTCTCTCTCTCTCTCTTCTCCTTCACACTCAGTCCACCACATACGCACTCCCACGCCCACTCAAATTATATTTTTTCCCCCACTAAAATGTGAATCACTCTCTTTTAGAAAAGATTTTCGGTCTAACTATGAGGATACAATTTATCAGAACTTGAAGATACCCTAGAGATAAAGTTGTTGCTTTTTTCATTTCTTTCGTAGCAATATGCTATTAGAATGAAAGCACCACATAAACGTAGCCAAATCGATTCCTTTTTGCTATATTAGAAGAGTTCCCATTTTCATTTTTCATTTAATTAAGAATAATTACAGAATCCAACCAACCAAATGAAATTAATTTGAATAATTACTTTATTATTTACGTTTAATAATAAAGAAATATTAATTTGAATTTTGTTTTATCTAATTTGTAATTTTATAATGTAAAAAAAAACCTTTTTCTCTAATGTTTGTCTGTATTTAAATGTCTAATCAATAGTTAAATTATCCTAAATAATCAATGTTGTTTCAGAGGCTGGTATCGCTTATACGCAAACTCTTTTCAATTAAATAGGGGCTCAGTGGAAAAGGGGCATATGTCACAAAACAATGTTTTAGACAAAAAGCTTTTATTGGGAAATATAATGTGATATAGGTATTCAGAATGCTTATATTGGGAAATAGACACATGCCACTGTGCTAGAAGTTCATTAAAGAGGCTCTAAATAGATGGAACTGTCTTTCTATAACAAAAACTCAATATTCGTTAATATGTGCATGCATGTGCCCCTTTTCCACATGTGCCCCTTTTCCACTGAGCCCCTCAGTTATAAACAAACAATAATTAACGGTCAATTGCTGAGTAAAAATAACATAAGGTTTGAAAATTGCCATTAAATATTTTCATGTCTATCATTATTGCAACAATGGAGAATTTTAACAAGAGCGCTAACGAAACAATGGCTGCTGATAAAGAAAGGTAGGTGTCTTAAATAGTACAATTGGAGAATGAAACCAGAATGCCTCAAAAGGCACCCACATTCTCATTTCGCCTGCCAAAAACCAGATACCGAGATCGTATGTTGTCGAATATATAAGGACATCATATCCTTGCTATTCTTTATACAGGGTAGTCTAAAAGTCCCAGTATAATCTTATTTCCAAAACCGTCAAAAAATATACATTTGAACACACCAGTCTGAAATTTATTTAGAATGCATGAAGAACTTGGCCGTCATCTTGAGATCTGCCAAATTAGAGACCATTTTTGTTTTTAACGAAAAGTAAGACTTGTGACATATCATACAACACAGGAATTTTCTCATTCCACTTATCGGATTGACCTATCTGTCATGGTTTAGAAGCTATTGTCACTGTCATTTTGCTTGACATCGCAACATACAGGGTGTTTCAAAAGGTATAATCCAAATTTCACACACAGTTAAGAGGCAGTAAGGTGAACAGATTCTGTTAATAGATGAGGGGTCGGAACTCGACCATTGTCAAGTTAATGGGGAAGCAAATGACAAGTGATAAAGCATGCAAATGATGGCACAGCACAAACAGATTGCAGTTCTTTGGCAAGGATCACGTGCTTTTGGAGACTGTGCCCTTGGGTATTCGCATGGAAATGTGTTTCCAACATGATGTGCGCAATTACCTTCATGCAACATTTGACAATCACTGAATAGGAAGAGGTGGACCTGTGGGATGCCTCCTAGGTCACCAGATCTCAATCCGCTGGATTTCTTTTTTTGGGGCCACATGAAATCAGTTGTGTACCGAACACCTGTGACAAGCATTGAAGATCTGGCAGCTGCCATCGTAGTTATTTCAGACGATATCAGATAAATGCCCGGAATCTTTGGCCGCATACGGGAGTCCATGTTGCGCCGATACCATGCATGTGAAGCCATGGCTGGCTTACATTTTGAGCATCTTTTGTAAAGCTTCAGTGGATTCGCATTTCCATAATAAACGTGTGCACAGTGCATACTTACTCATGTGTTTTCATGTGAACTCTGATTACTGCTCCCCCCCCCTCTAACGTTACTTTGGCAATGGTTGAGTTTCGACTCCTCATGTATTAACAGAATCTGTTCCTTCATGCCTCCTACCTGAGTGTGAAGTTTGGATTATACCTTTTGAAACACCCTGTTTATGCTGTCAATGTACTGTCCCGTTTTTGTATGCAGAACTCCACTCCCTAGTCCAGTCTCAAGATACTTTCACAAGCACATATAGTGATATTTTGTTGAGCATGATAGTCCTCCGCCTCACTATAGGATAATTATTCGTCAGTGGCTTTGAAATCGAGTTTGCACGTCGCTGATTTGATCTGTGGAGCGGCCTTCGAGATCAACAGACCTCACATCCCTCGGATTTCTTTCTCGTTTACGCAGAAAAAAAATTCATGAAAAGAACTTTGGCAACTTTCAGTGGCAATAGCTTTGGTCAAATCTGACAAGTGAGATAAACTTTTGAGAAAATTTTCGTGTTATGGTAAGCTATGTTCGGAATTTCAACTTTCTACGTGAAACACTTCCTTTTTGACAAACGTTAGAGAGAAATGTGCTTCTGAAGTTTGAATTTGCTGCAAAACACGACCATTCATGATATCACGGTCTATAGATATTCATGGTCATCGAGCTTCGGCCATTTTCCATTGTTTCGAGAAGCTAAGGAAAACAGATCGCGCCAGGTGCCGCATAGATCGCACTATTCCCGACCGCAACCTGCGATAGAGATTTTCATTGAAACTGAATACGAAAGTAAAGTTTCTGTCTGCCGCCACTTTTCAATAGAGTTCCCGCCCTACCGGGAGCTAGAAACTTTAGCTTCATTTTAACAATGGAGCTCGATGGCCATGAATATCTATAGACCGTGATGATAAGAAATAGGGGGCAAAATGGCTGTCTGCAACAATGAATTGTCCATACTTTCTTTATACAGTGCTTTACTCTTCAGTAAATACCGCAATCCAATTGTTGGACTAAAACAATGGAATTCAATGCCTGTGCACAGACCAGGGGATTAAAAGACTATGACATCACCTAAAGATAAGCCTTATTATCTTTGGTATTAAGATATTATAGTTGATAGAAATAAGATTAAACATGACTCCATATGATGATGTAACAATGTATGACGTTTCCGCGCTCAGGCCTTATTTGTGGTTGTGATCAAAAACTCTCACCTGGAGAGGATGGTGACGTAATTTCTCACTGGGCCGAGGCCTACGAGATAACAAGGCCTGGAAGCGAAAAATTCACCTGATCAACTGGGTGCTAGCAACAATTCAACCTTCATTGTCTCCATCTAGGATGTTAACAATTAGTGTTTTTCCTTTTGTTGGAAACAATGAAGGTTGAATTGTTACTAGCATCCAGTTGGTTAGGTGACTTTTTCGCTTACTGGCCTTGTTATCTCGTTGGCCTCGTCACTGGGCTAACCGTCTTTTTCTCGGTGAGGACGGTTAGACTAACCAGTTAGCAGGGCCGGACCAGTACCTTTAGAGGGCCTAATCATTGCACACCTTCCTCAGTATAAATCCTGTTTTTCTGAGGATTCGGGGGCCCCTATTCACATGCTTTGTCTAACGGGGCCCTAAACACGTGCTTAGTCTGCTTATGTATAAGTCCAGCGCTGCCGGTTAGGCATAGCAGCACTAACTGGCGTTTTCGATCGCGTTAAAATGACGTCACCATTTTCTCACCGAGATTTATGACCGACTAATCGCTAACTCGTCTCATCGGTTAGAGTTTTTGACCTCAGTCTCTAGGTGGTGTTCCCTGAACACACTAGTCCGAGCAACAATGTAACCTTCATTGTTTCCATCTTGGATTTTAATAATAAATATTTTTTCGTTTGTTGGAAACAATAAAGGTTGGATTGTCGGCCAGACTACAATGATCAGGTGACTTTTCCGCGCCGGGGCCTGTTTTTCTCGTTGGCTACAGCAGGCTTTCAAAGCCAGCTAGGTAAACAAGCCCTGACCAACGCTCCGCACTGAAACGTCTTACATTTTTACGTCATCATAGTTCGTCCTTTGTTAATCGTATTTCTACCAATAATAAGCCCTACATTTGGTTGACTATGATGTATGACTTTTCTGTGCCGAGGCTTTCTTTATAGGAGGCATTGCTCTGACGCGGAAAAGTCACCTGACCATCTTAGTCTTAATAACAAT
>JAHWFO010060970.1:5870024-5914325 GCA_023313115.1 Rhysida immarginata
CACCTAGACAGAAGGCCTGATAACGGAAACGTCATACATTTTTGCATCATCATTAGTCGACCAAATTTAGAGCTTATTATTGGTAGAAATGGGATTAACAATGGTCCACTAATGATGATGTAACAATGTATGACGTTTCCGTTATCAGGCCTTCTGTCAAGTGGTGTTGACTATAGCAACACCTCCTAGAAAGAAAGCCAAACAACTGAAATATCATACATTGTTACATCATCATAAGTCGACCATATTTAGGGCTTATTATTGGTAGAAATACGATTAACAATGGTCGAAATATGATGATGTAACAAACGTCATGTTTTAGTTGTTTGGCTTTCTTTCTAGGAGGTGTTGAAAAGACAGGTCTCGACACTGAAAAGTCACCAGATCATCTTAGTCCAAGTAAAAATGTAACCTTCAGTGTTTCAATCTTGGATTTTAACAAGCAGTATTTTATCGTTTGTTGGAAGCAATGAAGGTTACATTGTTGCTTGGACTGAGATAGTCCATGGTCTAAGGCGACTTGTCCGTCCCAGGGCCTGTCCTTCTCTTCGGCTACGATCATTAGACTCTAAAATAAAATATTGCTTTAAAAATGACCAGGATTATATAAATGAAATAGAAATTGTGTGTCCATTTATTTTTTCTTTACTGCCTAATATTACATAAATCAGTTTTGAAAGGTATAAATACGAAACGGTCCATATTCTTTATTTCCTATTTTATAACGACATAGTATAGCGAAGTACATAAATAAAGATAAATCGGAAATATCATTATTCACATTTTCATTACAACATTTTCTTTCCATTATTTGCTTTTGTTGTTCCAACTAAAATGTATAATTAATTGCTTAGTTTTCTTTTCATACATGTGCAAATATATTTTTTTAATGCGCATTACTTGATTAAATACACAACTATAGCAGTTATTGGATAATTCGTTTTAATTTATTTCTTCTTTATATGGTAATTGAGTTTAAATAATGAAAACCGTTTTTTGTTATTATTTTATCATCTACGAATTATTCGTCGAATTTTATTAAGATACGAGGCATTTAATTAAAGCGGTGACAGTGACCGTGAATTATTTGAAAAGGAAATTCTTCAAGTCTGATGACGAAATATGATAATTCACAGCAATCTAAATAATTTGAGATCCTAAACCCGAAAAAACAGTCTTTTCATACGGTTTAGCAAAGATTTTTTCCTATATATAAAGCGCTGTGCACATTATTAGATAGACTTATTACCCTTTCCACGATTAGCCTACGGTGAAAGTCGAAAACGAGTCCTTTGCTGGTGGTACTGCGGGACTTTTGGACATATGATCGGAATATCTGCGTTTAAGCGCCGGATCAGTTGGGTTGACGTTATTGCAAAATGCGCAGAAATCGTTTCTGTAGCAAGTGCCGTTGATGGTGACCGGGGCATAGTAATGTTCGCAGCGCCATCGAACAGCCATCTGACGGGGGTCATCCTTCTTACCCCAAGCAGGAGGACACTGCTTACATTGAGGGTCTTCGACGCAAGGTTTGATTGGCAGATCCGGGTCACTGGGTTCAAGGCGCATCGAACACAATTCGGGATTTTCCATGTACGTCTCTGCTGCTTCCAGTCCGTTGTGCACTTTTGCATGTTCGGCGCACAAGAACCGCACATCATAGAAAGTAACGTTGGTGATGCCATTACAGGCGGCACAAAAAACGTTGCGATAGACGATGCCGTTTTTCCATGCGAACACTGGCACGTGGAGCAGAGGGTCTTGAGCAATCGGAGACACAGACTCGCATTGGTTACGCAACAAGCGATCCGTGAAATTAGAAGGGCATTTGGTCAAGGCGGAGGAATGGCGGGTGTCGTTGAGACAGAGCCAGGCGTCTCCTCGCCCCATTAGTTCCTTTACGGTCGCCTCATCCAAGGCATCTAGGCAGCATAGACGACCCTGAACGCAATCGGTCTCACATCCGCAGCTACCGTAGCCGAGGAGGCGACGTCGTTCGCAGAAGTGTTGCGGAAAAAGTGGCACGGCCTGTGACCCACCTCGTTGACATACGAGAACGCTACCGTTGTGTTCGCCGGCTGTTATAAATTCATATTCCCCTTCCTCATACGTCACGGGCTCTCCAAAGGTAACTGTAATTTTACTACTCTCTTTATCTAGCGTGAAATTGCCTGGTCCTAAAAGCGTCATATTACAAGGCGAAGGTGCTGCTTGTTCCTCTTGAAGTTCATCTTTCCAGAGTGCGTGGGTAGCGTTACAATCACTTTCGTTTGAACACATCACTTGGCGACATTGCTTTCGAAATGGATCGTAAACTTCACCGGGTTTGCAGAGCTTGCCTCCTTCAGTACCTGGAATAAGAGTTCCCGACTTAAATTCCCCATCGATCGTCAAGATGTATTCTTTCTCGATCGGATAGTAGCTGCTTCGGCAAATGATATCCTCTAGCCGTAAGGTGACGTTGTTGCACATTGCACAGAAAGCATTCTTATAACGCGTTGTGTTCACAGTGATAGGAGCAAAGTAGGAATGACAGCGCCAACGTACTTCTTTAGCGTACGTTGCATTCTTGTGTTGCCAAGCGTCGGGGCAAGAGGTGACGGTTTTCTCTAGGCTCACGCAAAATGAAGCACTTTTTTCGTTCACGTAAGCATCGCAATTCTTCTCTTGCAACGCTGCTGGCACGCTTGTCACGTTCTCTCCCCTGCTGCAACGAAATTTCAATTGGTATTGTCCCGGTTGGATGTCACCTTCGTTGCACTGGCCACAATAAATGTTCTTGTACGTGGAATTGGTTTTCGTGCTCCTCACAGGAAGTGCTCTGTTCGGGTCTTCCTTGGGATCAGTGGGATCTTCGCACGCCTTGCGTACTCCCTCGTTGGTCCAGGCCGAAGGGCATTTCCCTATCACAGCGAAGGGCCCGCGGCCACGTAAAGTCCAAACACAAGACCAGAGATCACCCGTTACTAGCTGTGCCACCCGGTCATCACTGAGGGCGTCCAAGCAGCAGTCGCGCCGCTGATAGCAAGTGTCGTGGCAATCGCACCGTTTATTAACGTCTGTCGCGTTGCATAAGTGAGCATCGCATTTGGGAAGGAGCAATGCCTCGCCAAGATGTCGACTAGAAGAAAAGACGAAGCCGTCGAGAGCAAAGCCCTCTTTAGCAAGAATCACGAGTAACACCAGAGAAACGCAGGGCACCATGATGAAATCTGTAAGAAAGAAAGAAAGTAAAGCTTAAGGTTAGAGATGGTCGATAACGCGGTCGTTGAAAGTTACAATTGCTTAACTAAGTTTGGAGAGTTTGCAAAGATTTTAATTAAAATCATCAAAAATACCAAAATAATAAAATTAATTTTGGATAGAATTAAATATTAATATTTTGGAATAGATCTAAAGAATAAAAGAATGTCTTTTAGGTTTTGTGTCATTTTTTTTTGTAATAAAACGAGATGAAAACTTGTACAATATTAAAATAATTTATAATTAGTTGCTGGAGGCTGAGGATGAGGAATTTTTAAATATTATGGAATGAGCAGACCTACATTCGCCAATACGTATTAAGTATAATTATTATGTATTCTGACTAAAATTCAAGTTTAATGCAATATGATTTTGTCGGTCAAGATTATTATCCAAGCAAGGCAAAATTATCAAAATATGGGTTAAGTTTTCATATGTAATCTACACAAAATGAGATAAATAAACAATAACCTTATTTTTTTTAATATTACAACGACAATACACAAATGGATAATTAAAATAGATAAAATGTATTCTGAGGATATTTATTTGTTTAGAAAAAGGAAGTAAATTATGGCTTGCGTTTCCGACAGCTGAAAATGACTTAAATCAACTGACGCCTTCATTCGTCTTTAAATGGAATTTTTTGTTGCTATATTAAGTTTTCTCCCCTAAAGGAAATAAATTTAAAATGATGCTCTTATTTTTTCTTTCCTTTTTTTAAAGGCTAATTTGTTTAGTTAAAATGTTTTTTAGAAATTACCATAAACATTTTCTTTTATTCCATCATCATCATCATCTTCCTATTTAGCTTTTCCTCACCCTATCTCCAAAACTTCCTTCACTCTGAATCAAAGCAGACTTTAATCCTAATTTAGTACAGGCTTCTAATTTACTTTTAATATTATTAAAAAACATAACCCTGTTCTACGACAAGCTATTTAATTTCTCTTGACATATGTTAACGCTGTTTAATTTCAATTCTTAAAGGACAAACTAAGGCACACCGGTTTTATGTTTAGGAACAAGCACGTCATCGAATGATGCATAAAACATAAACAGACATTTAAGGTGAGTTAAGCAAGCAGGATTTCATCACTTGAAATTTTAGACCCAAACAGCTGCATTAAATCAACGTTGTAATTTCTTGGGGGGGGGGGGGGGATATATCAGTTAACCGTTATTTATGCATCCTAGACTTAATAATTTAGAAAGTATCCAATTGAAATAATCACATTAATCTTAAACATTGTATTAAAAAATAAAAATAACTTGAAGATTTCATATTATTAAAACAAATCAGCTTATCGCTACCTGAAATAACGTTTCGATCATATAATGCAATAATAATTGGAATAAAAAATGGATACTGGAGCAGAGGTAGAACAATATTAACTCTTCATAAGCAGAAACCTAGAATTTTAAGATGACATGGTTTTAGAAAATGGCTTACCTTATTCATTAACCACTTATTATGATGATAATATTCCTTAATGACACCGGCGTTTGCATCCAATTCTCTTTTTTTGATTAAATCTGGAGTAATAACATGTTAGTGCAGTCGCGTAAACAAGGGACCATTTTGTTAATCCTAATAAGTCTCAAAGGATTACATGTTTTGCAACCTTTATGACGTCATGGAACAGGTCATCTCGAGAAATAGAATAACCACAAAAGCGTTCTTTTCAATAAGGAATCCATTGTATCGTGCTATTCTTTTACCCTTTGCCTTCTTTTGACTATGCAAAGGTCTATAACCCTTGTATCGAATGCTATTCTTTTCTAATGATTTTATAGACGATTGATTTTGCGATCCTCCTCCTATTAGGAGTTTCTACAGCTTAATGCATTCTGCTTTAAATATGACCTAGAAGAATTACACGAAAATGGAATGGGGATAATTTTTTTTTTAATATCTGAACAAGCCTTGTACTATGTCAAGGCAGTTAACACCTTGAAAAGGCAATTTAATTTTCAGTTAACAAAAATGGTATTTAATCTGTCTCGTCGATTCTGTGAATATTTTATTGTCCATATAAGCATGCATATCAGCGGATTAAAACAATAGATTGCAAAAGTTGAAAAATATTTAGAATATAGATAACTATCATAGATTTAAAAAGCTTTAATATGGTTTGATTAACTTACCTATATAAATTAATTTGACAAAAATCCTAGTATTTTAAATAAATTTTACAAATTCCAAAATCGATATTTGTTATTATTGTTGCTAGATATTCAGTCCTTCTTGTGAAGAAATTGCTGACCATAACTGTTTATGCACACAATATGCCGACATTCTCCCCCTTTTGTCAATGAGCACTTAACATAGTGTTGTCGAGAATTAAATATCCAAAAAAAAGTTAGCACACACACACTCGGAGAGAGAGAAATACATAAACAGAGAGAGAATGTCCTCCAAAATATTAAGAGCCTAAAAGTTTAGCTTTAAAAAAAAAGGATTTTTCAGAATGAAAACTTTAGAAGATGTCTGTGCCGTCGACTTCAACAATTACAAACCACAGAAAACAGGAAGTTTCTTAAAAGTTGTAGGTAGACAGAGTGAAGGGGGGAAGGGAAAAAAGACAAGATTTTTCCAAGGTGAAATGGTCGTAGCAGTGGCTGAGCCACGAGGAGTTTCTACAGCTCTTAGCCAATGAAAGGTCGGAGTAGCTTGCGGGGGCAGACGGAGGAGCCTCTTCCGAGGACTCATGATCAGGACCAAAACGAACCGGATATGGTAGCTTAATCAAAAGCCTTCGGGCCTTTGTTCGGCAAGCAATTTCAAGCCCGGTCAACAAAAATAAAAGAAGAAGAAAAAAAGAAAGCACAATAACTTTCCCTCTTCGAACTCTCCACTTTCACCGCATTTAACATCGTATGCCTTTCTTGGAATTTTCTTTCAAAAAATCCTTTAGCAGTCCTAATTTTTTTTGTTGTCTCTCTTAAATGTCCTTAACTTTTTTCGTCCATAAATGAATATTAGATTCTCTTCCCCCCTTCCCCTATCCTTTTCGTCCCTCATTCCTCTTTCTCTGTTTCTTCCTTCTTCTTTTCTTTTACTTTCACCGGTCGTTCAGCCATCAAGGTCAATGCCCATGAAATTTCTTTCCACCAACCATCTTAGCGTCCCTGTTCAATGGACCTGGGGTTTTCCTTTTCCCCCTCCAAAATATCTTCATTTTCATTGGAAATATTAAACGATCTCCTAATAAATCTTTCTCAAACCCAACTGCAGCCCCGAATATTTTCATTAAATATGTACAAATAAATTAAGGCCAATGTAAAATTCGACAATGTCGCTATAAATAATTATTATGTTCGATGACTATGAAGGAAAGCGTAAGTAATTAGAAATAATTTGCATGTTTAATGTTAAAGCAGAAAGAATGTAGTTTTCATTTTTTCCCATCAATAATGGGAAAAAGACGAAACGCTATTTAACATTAAAAAAAGTTTTTAACTTATTTCGTTGTGTACAATAAATGAAAATTGTTTTTTTCACCGCCAGCATATTCCCAGCATTGTGGCTAGTTTTTCAATGTGGGAATTGTATGGCGTATTATTATCAAGATACGCAACAATCTTTTACAATTACAAAGGTTCCCACAGTTAATGAGATATTTTTTTTTAATCTTCCGTTCTTAAAATTACATTGTAGACGAAATACCGTAGCGAATATGCAATTTTTAAAATATGACAGTACTTTGTTACAACCTTCCTTTAAACACATTTCCTAATCAATATTTTGATAATAGAAAGATGCTAAAGTTGAAGAGCTTTTACAGATGACTTCTAGCATGTTCTTGTACAGCGTTTTCATGGAAATAATAAAACTGTAAAATCAATTTTTGCTCTATATCAATAAAATTGATAAGTTTTAAAAATCTTTCATGTCAATTAATTTGGCCATGCTATTTCAATGGAATATACGCAGAGAATTAAAACAGTCGGCTCGTAGATGTCTCTTTAATCTTTGCAAGGTGAGCACAGGAGCATAGTATGGCACAATTAATTTTGTCAAAGCATAAATATTCCATAACTTTCATCGTGAGCCATTGAAAATTCTAATTACAGATTCCTCAGATTCGATTGGAAGATTAAATCTTGAATCGATTTAAGCAGGAATGTTTATATTTATTCAAAGTTTGCTTACATATTTATAGTTTTTAATATATCCTTTTTTTAAGTTACTAGTTATTTAATTAGAGCTATTTGTTGATATTTTTCTTTCAGTTGTAGTTTATGCTAATGAATAAAGTTTTTAAATATGTATTCTTATGTATTTATTATTATTCTTATTTTGGAATAAACAAAGTAATCATTTTTCCGTGCATAAAAATCGGTCCATTCATATCTACATAACATGCATTTTTTTGCTTATGGTGTTGATCGCTGCAGACAATAAAGGCCTGTATAAAACTTTCTTCCGCTTCATCAACTTATAAACTGGATATTAGAATTTTACAACAAATTTTAGAAGATAAAATGTAGTTTATTCATTATAAATAACATTTGTTCATCAACTAATAACAACATTGGATTGCGATTTCTAACTGTGCAAAATATTCTGTGTGCATTTGGTTTTTCCCAAATGAAAATAGGCTAGCGGATGTTAATGTTGTATTAAGCTCAACGTCAATACTGATAAACTATCAGTATAATCTAACCACAAATTCACGTTTTTTATCATTGGTGATAAGAATGATATTTTATTATTCATGCTCACAGTGGACTAACAGACCTGGAAACATTATTTTAGCAATGCAAGATACCGGAACTATAATGATTATGAAATTTGATTTTATGATTATCAGAAAAGATTAGTATCATCATGTAATAACATCCGGACATTACCGATAGGATATAATATATTTGTTTACATATTTTTAGATCTAATATTCACTTTGCATTAGTTCATAAATGCAATCCCATTTATGCAAGAAATATCCCTTAACTTATGGAATATTCTTTCCATAAAAAATAAATTTATAATATATGACATACTGTAGTGAGAATTTTTATCAACGATTTTAAAATATGGATTTTATTCCACAAATAAATTAAAGATGAGATATTAATGTTTGAATATTCACTTCTTGGTAAATTTATTGCAACGAAGCCAATAATAAGTTTATTCAGTAATCGTATTAATCAATAATTTAAAATAATTGTAAATGAATCCCACTACGATTTTTCACTCGGGTTTTGCTTTGAATTATCAAATGAGGTATATACAATAATGTGTCCATTATTAATTGAGATAAACGTGCCGCCCAATTTTACATAAAAATTTCCATAGAATTTATTTCCCTGCAGGTGCGAACTCGGCGCATTTCATGCCATCCAATAGAGTCTATTACAATTGAATAAATTGTTCAAATTCTGCAAACAGCAGAAGTTTTACTTTAACATATATTTTTTTTTTAGAACTGATGATATAAATGATCCACAATGATCATTTTATGTCTTTAACAACTTAGGACGTGATCAGGAAGCTGATTACAGCTTATGTACCTTGAAAATTTACCCCAGTAAATTTGGTCTACTTATTTGTTACCAAGATAATAAATATACAGTTTAGAGTCGACACACTCAATCATAACTCTGCTTACAGTGTAAATGTATACTTGGAGCGCATCATATATTATATTATATTATGTTATATTTTATTTTATTTTATTTTATTTTATTTTATTTTATTTTATTTTATTTATTTTAATTGTTAATACAAAGAGTACAAAAGATGCCCAAGGGGAGCTGATATGGTTCAAGACCGACTAGTAGGCTCCCCTGGGCACTGTACAAAATCAAAGAAAATTTAAATCATATAACATTGCAGTATCAGTTAAAACTCGAAATAGATAGCTGTAAATATTGTTCAACGTTGTAAATCATAATTCCATTATTGATTATTACAAGACAATATTTATTATTGTAGCAAATATTTTGGTTTCGTCCAAGGAAAGTTATGATATTGTTGCAATTCCAAACAAAATGCGTAATTCAGTTTGCTAGCCATAAAAATTCCCGATGTACCTGATATATGATTACATTTTTAGCGATTTTCCTCACCTAGAGAAATAGGAGAACTTGTTATATCTAAGCAAACTCACCTGCAACAGCATCAGTCTGTTATTGATGAGTGCAGGTTCATGAGAGAAGTAAGGTCCATAGATCTGGCCATACGATAGCGTAGGTTTGTTTGCATAACTAGTTTGAGAATAAAACTTGAATTTGGAATTAATTGTTTTCTAAGTCTATATCTGGAAAGTTCTATTTTTTAAAAGAGCTCCCTTTACAGAATGTTGAACTACATTTGTATTTTTTTTTGGGCAAAATTTATGACGAAATCTCAAAGAAATGACCTAATGCTGTGCGAAAACTATGTATCGTCATATTATCAGTCGCGTAAAGCTAAAGAAAATTGAAATCTATTGTAATGTGAACTATAGATTTCATATCATTTAAACTTGATAGCATAGTCATTAATATTCATTCATTCAGTAGTAATCATTTAATTCTATTGGGGTTTTTTCCTTCCTTCTTTATGTTAGTGTGCATTTTTATCGACAACGAGATTTTTTTCTCTGCAACTGCTTTAATTACAAGTGATGAGAATTTGAAAATAAAGCATCAAATTTAAAACTTTTATTTTCAGTTGTTTTTATCCGACGAAAAATATTTGATACTCAGAGAGCACAGTTAGAAATAATGATATTGGTCATAATCACAATATCATGCTTAACAATATAGAGAATTTCTTCAATCGAGGTAACAAAGCTTGTTTTATAATTCATAAAATAACTAAATGGCAGATTACATAACCATGCAGCTGGTCAAGTGATAACAGTTTTTTCAGTTTACACCTATCTAATTTTTTCTAACACATGCTGAAGATTGCCCATGTTATGTGTCAGCGCGTTTTTATTTTGATTCAGAAATAACTTTTTTGAGTAAAAATGCAGAGATATAATTATGCGTTATTGTTGTATCTGAATCTAGTATAAAATTTTTTCGAGTCGTTTTTAGTGCTTCTGCCTAGCATCGCAAAAAACACTGATCAACTTTCATATGTACCATAGTTTAAAAGAAAAAACAATAAAAACAAACAGTCCAGGCGTATAGCAATGCATCAAAGCAGATGGTAAAGACGACCAAATGGTTCAATAACAGAGATCGAAATGCAAATGCTTTTGTGTTGTTGTTGTTGTTATTATTATTATTATTATTATTATTATTATTATTATTATTATTATTTGTATAATAAGAGGTATTTTGCTCTCTATTATTTGTTTATAAATAGTTTTATAGTTTTTTTAAAATTTCTTTTATTCCTGGTGCATAAGGTATTTGTAGACATGTGATTGAGCGCCTACAACAATGTGTTTACTTCACTTTCATCAATGACCGACTGTCCGCTAACGCAAGAAATGAAAAGACATGCCGTGATCGTTGCGATACATGCACAGCACATCGATCTTGAAATTGCAATAGATTTTAAAGTCGCCAGATAGTTTGTGAACAAAGTTCGGAAGGAGTTGAAAGCCTCAGGTGGACTTGTGTCATCTGTAGCTAAACGCAAAAAGCATGCACAACGTTCGAGAACACCATAATTTGTTCAACAGGTGCAAAACATTATCGATGCGAACCCAAGAATGTCCATCAGAGCCATTGCTCGAGATCTCCAGGTTTCTCAGGGGACAACTCGCACTGTGGTGCATGAAAATCTTCGTTATAAGTCATATGTTCTGAAGAAAGAGCAGTTCATGTCGGCGAAAACACAAGAACAACGACTGCTTCGAACAAAGCGATTATTAAACAATGTCAAACAATATCCGAAATGTCTCGATATTCAGTCGAAGAGCGTGTTGTTTTTTTTTGGTCAAGACTTTTTATCATTGTGACTAGAGCCCTGCCGAAACACTCAGGAAATGGTATAGTGCCTTTAATTTCCTTTAGTCTCAAGTGTTGATCCTTCATAAGGGAGGGAACTTAACATGCATATCGCGTGTTATGCATGCCAAGTTTCCCGCAACTGTGATAGTTTTAGGGGTGGTGAATAGCGAAGGTCTTCGAATGAATGCTGCTGCTTACATTGCGATAGTGCAAACAGTTGTGAAGCCCTGGATAGACAGTATTCGCAATGGCAGGCCGTATGTCTTTCAACAGGACTTTGCACCTGTACATAAAAGCTTGACAACGCAAGAATGGGTGACAACCTATCTGCATGATCACATCACATCGAATTTGTGGCCACCTAACTCGCCAGATCTCAATCCCTTGGACGGGTAACTAATCGACATTCCCACAATACCATTGGTTCCTGCCAAGGACTCCATTGGCCCGGTAATGACCGACACCCAGAAGCACCATTTAATTCGGGCATGCCAGCGCTTCTGGTCTCGCATTGAAGCCGTCATTGTGGCTAACGGCAGTTACATCGAATAAACCTGTTCTTCAACTCTTCCTACACAGGTGTACCTAATTTTGTTTGAATAAAATACGTTGTTTGACATATATGATGTTTTGTTTTTCTATCTGCATCGTGTCCTCAAATATCCTACGCACCCTATATAAATAGTTCGATGGAAGATATGGACACAAAAAATACAGAAATGGGATAATATACTATAGATGAACAATATGAAATCCTTTTCATAGTGGAAATAACACTGTACAACAAAATTAACTTTTCTTCTGCCCTCTGAATGAAATTAAGTGATTTTGGTTGTCATGGATAAGGAAATTAAGGATCTGAAAATAAAAATTACGTATCACATGCCATTATCAAATCAGGTGAGAAAGCGTGGTACTGCATTGACAGAACGATGTTAATTAAAAGCATCGTTACTGTATTCGCGCAGTTGGACGTTGCATCGCCAATTCTTTTCGAATTTTTGATTTTAACTCCAGAGCCTCAAAAAATAAGAAAAAGCTATAATATACACAGACGTCCTGTTTACTCGGGAACGTGGCCTTTCTATTCAGCTGAAACGACCAAAATGATTAAATTTAACCGCCATTTTGACTATGTTCTCGATAGATAAGACATGTGCACTATTATATCTCGTGAATTTACTAATGGCTCATATGGTAGACTCATTTTACCTGGGACATAGGCCACTCTTTACAAACGCAATGCTCTCTCCAATGTAGAAAAGGGAAGGAAAAATTTCGCGACCTGGACTCGAACCACACCACACAACCAGTTGGACCTATCGCAGACAGATGTAGGAACTATCGCGGACCTGCTCTGTCAGTTGAGCTGATTTGTGACTTCATAAAAGTCCATACGGATATATTGGCCGCTCATTATCCGCGATAACTCAATTGGTTAGCGCAGTGACAGCGAATGTCGTGGTACCTGGTTCGAGTCCAGATCGCAGAAATTTTTCTTCCAGTTTCTACATTGTAGTTATGATATATTTGAAGAATTTTTTCAGTTTCTTAATCTTCTCTTTAAAGTAATGTTCTTTCTTGTTGCGACTTCGTTCCACTCGCATAGAAAGAAGCAGTACTTCGTATAATCTTGTTGTTACCAAGTAATAGTCTTCAGATCTTCACACAATATACACTTGTTCTTATCATAACCTACGTAATTAAGCAAACTTCGCATACTTTCATAAGTCTCTTTCTTCAGAATTGAGTACCTATTGGAACTGAGAAATAAGAACAGCATTACCTGTATGAAGTAGCACGGAGTTTGGAGGATTCAATAAAGGAAGCTCTTTTTTTTTGTATCAAAGAAGGAATCAAAATCTACTCTTTTTTTTGTATGTGAAAAATAGAATAAGAATTTTTTGCCTATTATATATGAATGGTAATTTATTTCCGTAACAAAGGGGAAAATTGAAATTTTAAAGAAAATAAAATCTTATTTAAACAAACCATGGAAAAATTAGTCAAAAACTCATACATATATTTTATGCGGGAGGGGGGGGGGGCAAAATTGTGTTGTAAATTAAATGACATCTATTATTGACATCAGAAATGAACTTTTTTCTGCTCGAATCTTATTAGATCTTTTATGTTGAACCTCAAACTGTGGTTTAACAGATAATCATAAAATCGCCGAGATAAAAAATTCTGAAATATTTTTAGGCAATCACTATTCAAATTTCTATCAGTAGTTTTTTTTTGTTTAGAAAATTGGGAGCTGACAAATTGGTGTTTAATATGGGTAATATTTATAAGAGAAAAGAACGAGACACAGAAACCCTGGAATGCAATAGATAATATAATATATAATTTTAGAAATAAAAAATAAATACAATACTAATTAAAAATTAACAAAATAATTAATAAAAACGATTACAATCAAAGTAAGACTAGAAATATAAAAACAAAATAAAAAGCTGACGTTTCGGATAGAGACTATCCTTTATCAAAGCAAAAAAAAGGATAAAAAGGATAATTCTCTAAAAGCAATTAGACTATTAGAGATTTATCCTGAAGTTATGAAATGTGTACTAACGGACGGGTTTATATATGGTTTGCATAGGGATTAGTAATACGGTATTGGCTGAAAAGAACAAATGAGATTAATTACAAGACGTATTGGGATAGGACAGGACGAAGGACAAATAGGAAAAAAAGAGATGGCGGCGAGAAAAATGCAATAGGATAACACATAGGAAATTGAAAATGTAAAAAATTATTATAAAAAAATATATAAAAGGTTAGGAATGATAGGGTGGCTAGCAAACAGATTACGTAAAATTCCCTGAATATCGTTAAAAGCATCGAACATTAAAAGCATCGTACATCGAGGTTAACATCGATGTTAAAACCATCGAACATCGAGGCTAACATCGATGTTAAAACCATCGAACATCGAGGCTAACATCGATGTTAAAACCATCGAATATCGAGGCTAACTTCGATGTTAAAACCATCGAACATCGAGGTTAACATTAGTTACCAAAGAATTCCCTGATGGTTACAAAATTCCCTGACCCTTCCCGGTCGCTAGTCACCCTGTAAAAAAGAATCGCAAAAAAAGGTCACAAAAAATAAAGGTATACAGAGAGACTACGAAGAAAAGTATAAAAATGGACAAGAAATGAACATAGAAGTAAAAGATATGACAGAACGTAAGAACTGAGAAAAGATAAAGACAAAGAAAAGGGCCCACAGAGCCTACGACAAATTAGGGAATAGCTGAATTTGAAGAGGAATAAGGGAAAGGTAATGAGGGAATGGTGCCTTTGCTGAGGTTAATGCCATTAGGGGTGAGGGAATTAAATTTCCAAATGAGAAAAGATTCGAATTGCTTTCTTTCTTTTTGGTTATGGAAGTTACTACGAAGAATATAAAGGCTGACGGCCTGTAAAGAGTGACCAGGGGAATTAAAGTGTTTGGCGACAGGGGTGTCGGCATTGCTAAGGATATCGAACTTATGCCCGGCAAATCTGGAGCGTATGGTATTGGACGTCTCTCCAACGTACTGTTTCTGGCAAACTTTACAATGTAACAGGTAAATTAAATTGTGAGAAGTGCAGGTCAGGTTCTGGTTAATCTTGAAAGTAAAGGAGGAAGCACTGCTGGAGACAGAGGTAGCGGGGTTAAGAAAAAGACAAACGCCACAACGCTTAGCATTGCAAGGAGAACATCCCTTAGATAAATTTATAAATTTATAAATTTCTAATATTATATATTATATTGTCTGTTTAATATGGGGTATTGCACATGGAAAGAGAAAAAAATCTACCTACAGGAATGAACCAAGGGCTACTACTAACAATAAAATTCAATGAAATTTATTTACTCATTATGTTGCGAAGAATGTTCGTCGCCGTGAGTAAGTCCACGAATATGTCTTATAGAGACAAATGATTGAAAAAACTCTCTGCCGCTTAACCTATTCAACAAAATCTGAAGCAAGTATTAGAAAATAATATCCGAGTAAAATCGTGTGAGATTTATTCAAAGTATCCTTGCTTATCATCAATGGACTTCTGCAAATTTCTTTTTTGAAGCGAAAATTTCTTTCTTTGAGAAGTAATAATTCCTAAAGGTCTCTTCAATTGCCTCTTCTAGGAACTCTATCAACAAAACTACAGAAAAGGAGAAAATAACTACAAAATGAAACAAATGTTGATGAGTAGATTTCTTAAAAGATTAATAAAAGAAATCTAGAGTTTATGCTCCAAGCATAAAGCAAAGATATTAATGGAAAAAATGGAAGGGGGGTCTGAATTCGACGTGGTGACATCTTACTGCTCCGTTTGTACAATAGCACAGTTGGTAGAGACGGCATACGTGATATTCGTGGTCTCTGGTTCAAATCTAAGTTGCGGAATCTTTCCTTCCATTTTTCCGTTAATATCTTAGCCAGTTCATCCTTTTCTATAGTTTATTCTGCGAGTTTCAGCACAAGTGGTTTTTGTATATTGCTTTATTAGAGCTTTAGCAAAAAGCTACTTATAAGAATCCACGCCTGGTCTGCACGTCCGAGGAGATTTATTCGACTGTCCGCCGTTTGCACGTTAACTTGAAAACGGATTAGCTTTTTCAAATTCTGTTTTCAGAAATATGACATCAAGGTCTTAACTCAGGCCTCAGGCTCCTTCGTGGATCCCTTCAAGTCGAACTCACGTGCAAAAACGGTGACCGTAAAAAATACCAAGATAATGGCATGTCATATAACAATCAATTCGTCAAGAATGAATACACTGTTCTGTTTGTCTTTTAAACATTGTTGACATAGGCACGCGCACGTGATAATCGCTTTGTCGAGGCTCAATAACCAACACCTCCTAAAAAGAAAGTCTAACAACTGAAACGTCGCGACCAAATTTAGTGCTTATTATTGGTAGAAATATGATTAACAATGGTCGAAATATGATGATGTTACAATGTATGCTGTTTCAGTTGTTTGGCTTTCTTTCTAGAAGGTGTTGCAATAACTCACTCACTCGTAATTGAGCAATAAAACAGATGTAAATTTAGAAAGAATTATATGAATTTCCGTTATTTATTAGTAATTTTAGCTAGACTTTAAATTCTCGAATTTAATATTACTTCTATGTTAAGGCTAAAGCTCCTTCTTGGAATGTTGCAAGATTTTATTCAATTTCAGCTCTTCGCCATATAACTAAAAACGGCATTTCGCTTGAAAGACTGAAACCATTGTAAACCCTTAAAAAATCTAGAATGTTTTCATAGGCACCAGATCCATTGTAGCTCACACTCTGTCCCAACTAGAAAGATAATAATGCAAAAATGGTACCAAGTTATGTTTTTTCGAAATCTACATTGATAGAATAAAGTGCAGTATATAGTGATACTAGCGACAGCGTAAATAATACTAAAAAATCTCTCTTCATATTACTCTAAATATAAAACAAACTTAAAGTGTATTCAAGAATTTCTTGATCAAATTTTCTCAAAGTTTTAATATTAGTCTCAATTTCTTGCATTGGTCAGTCAAGAATCTTTAAATAGCCTACTAGCATTTTTATTGTACCTTAAATTCTAATGTACTGTACTCCAAAAATTCTAGTATTATTGAATACTTATACGTTTCTTCCAAAAAAATAAGATAAGTTAATTCTCTTTAACCATATCCTCTTTAATATGTTCATTTTTGTTTTGAACGAATTATACATAACTTTATGCAGTATAAGATAGGCGGTTTCCCTTACTTAATTATGATCATAATCAAATAATAGTTTAATTATAAAATAATGACCGACCATATCGTTAATTATGCGTTTGCTTAAGCAAGCTGGCAATAGCATTTAGAATCTTAGTAATTAAATGTGGTTACTGCATTATCTACGCGAAAACCTCATTGGCATAGGTGGAATGCAAAATGTGTTAATTGGGCATCTTCACAATGAATCCGACGGTATTCCGGATGAGGGAGGGAATTCTCATTCGATTTACTTCCTTTTTTCCCCGACAAAATTAAAAGGGAATGTAAAAAGTAACTTAACACGACGCAACAATGTTGAACTCATGTTTTTATTTCGCATAAATCAAAGTGAATTAATAATTGTGGGTTTCCTTGTGTTAATGGTGTGTCGGTTCCTTAAGAAAAATTAGCATTTCAAATTTCTTCTATCTTTGTGGTTGAGTATCAAATTTCCTGTTCTTTTGGAATTTTGAACATATATGACACGTTTTTCTTTGTCGGAAGGCCTCGGTTGTTTGACGATGTCGCTTGTGTTCTTTTTCTGTTTCTTCTTCCTCGAGACAAGGGCGTAAATTTCATTTCTGGAGCCGTTCATTACAGTGCTGTGACTTGAGACGACCCCTTTTGCTTTGGCGCCCGAGAGGAGACAGTTTTAAAGGACAGTTGCGCGAGTCTCCGTGACAAACCCGAGCGTCGGAGTGCATTCTAAACAAGCGTTCACGCTACTGCCTCGGATCATCGACCAGGCCGGGCATGGAGAGGTCAAAGGTCGGCCAAGAGACACGGCCGCCACGGGGATTGGCTCGCCCGACTCGACTGCTGCCAGCCGGTGCCGAGTTTTAGACCCCATTAAACCGCGACTTTTATTTTGCGCGTTTTTCTGAAATAAGAAACGAAACAGTAAATTTTCAAGCCCGATTTACACGGAGTGTTGCGAAAGGGTTTCTCTTTATTTTTATTTCTTCCCTGGAAGCCATTGTCAACAAAAATCACGCTGAGTAACGGACGTTTCCATTCAGCAAACAAGCATCTCTCTCTTTCTTTCTCTTTCATTTTTCTTGGCTCCGCTTTTAAGAATGATAAATTTCGCAGAACCATTAGAGTGGGTTAAAAAATCTTTGCTAGTCTTTTGTTCTTAATTTAGTTTGTGCTCCGTTTTCGGAGAAAATTTTATTTTTAAAACGGTAACACAGATTTTAAAATAATTACTAGCTTACCCATAGGAAAATAAACTGTTGAAACTTAGGTTAAAATATACTTCATTACGTTCTCAAACAATGTTCTTTAATTTTATAAAACATGCCATGCTCTTTAATAAGAATGATAATAAGTTCTTGTAGTTTCCAAGGTTTCTAAAGTTCCTCCTCTTTTCCGTCTCATTCCCACTCCAATTTAACATAATCACTAAAATTTGAAGTCATCCACAAAATAATTCAACTACATAATGATATGCATATACAATTTAATTTTCTTTCACATGGGCGATGCTCTCAATAAAAAATTTTTTATCATGTTTCGACAAAATATTTCCCTCTACTTTTAATATTTCCGTTAAATTTAACGGAACTCTGCTATTAAATGAAAACATTTCTTCTATAAAAAGATCTGTTTTTAAATCTATTGTGGTAGAAACCAATTATGATCAATTTCGAAACCTTCGATGAAATTCTCCGTTGATTGACTCCTTCGCAAGATCTAGCTCTCCGCCTGAGGCGGCCGCTCTCCTCGCCTTTATGTGTGTGCTTTCGATTTTAATACGAACGCAACATTAATGAACCGTTCATATTTTTCATCTAGTGGAAATGAAAATTTTCTTAAACTTTTACATGAATTTCAGCTGAAGAAAACCCATTGCGCCTAAAATGAAATATTTTTGTAATGAAATATTTTAATAAATCCACATTTCTTTAACATTTGGGAATGCACTCAATGTTCCGTCTTACGCGAAGGACACGCATAAATTTTTGTACTTATATTCTAATGGATACTTGGAGAGAATAATGATCGAACTTACAACATTTTTTTTCGCAATTAAAACACTTTATTAAAATTGGGGGAATTTTTTTTAATATGAATCTTTATTTATTTTTCTGATAAGATAGATACAAATCTTTTTATCTTAACGCTTTATATTCCGGTGGCTTGGTGATATTTAATTTTAAATTATTGATTGAAGCGAGTTTACATAGAGAGCATTAAAATTATCTCGCTATTTTTAAAAATTTGATAATCATCCGTTGAACAACCTTGAAATTCAAAAAAATTAACATCATTTAGCATAATTAAAAAAATAATAACATTTCTAAAAATTAAATTAAAAATTAAAATAAACCACCAGCAAAAAAGAAGAGGGAAAAAAACAAACAAAAACAAACCAAAAAACAAAAAAGCACACAATTATTAAGTAGGCTAAATTATTTCTGAACAAGTAATAATATTTGGGTGTGTAGACATTTGCAGTTTTACTGAACTTTAATTAGATTCACTTAAAAAGTATTTCCCATTCATTTAGCGGTCAAAAACAACGTTGACGCAAAAGTAACAAATTGGTTTCCTAAGGAGCTTTCAACTCCTTCAAGTAGGTCAAGATCGAAATTGCTTTTTTAAATATCAGGTTCATCACTTCATGTGTTGACATCAGAGCTAAAAACGACCGTTTTCATAGATTAATTTTTTTCTTATTAATTCGAAAATTATTTATTCCATTAAAATGAGCCTTTTCAAATATAAGTTTTTAAAAAGAAACGATTTTAAAACAGGTTATAAGTTAAATTAAAAACAGATATTCTTAAGAGTTAAGGAATCTCAAAATTAAAAATAAATAGCGGCAAGTTCATATTCATCGCAATTTTACCCACGAGAAGCAAGCAACGGAAATATATTTAGATATTTTATTTTACTTTTCTACCTTTAATAAATATGAGTAATAGTATTACTTATATAAATCGGCATAGGAAAAATTTGCTGTCAGGGCCTGTAATTATTAACTCGGAGTGTTTTAAGCTTTTATTTACATGTTAGATGATTTTATCTTATTAATTGTATCTTGATGATGTGATGCAGCCCGCATAAGTTGACAGTGAGTCAGACATCATTATTTCTTTCAGAATGCATCTTTGAAGCAGGTGAAATGCATTCACTTCTTAAATTCTAGTTGTACAGACAAAAAAAAAAAAAAAAAAAAAAAAAATACTACACAGGAAAAAAAAGTATAATTTTTTCTCCTAACTGAACATCTATTTGTCTTTTGTTTTGCTAACTTTTTATTTTGTCTAATTTTGTCTACATGAAATCGCATTTTCACTTTTTTCCGCTAGGAATAATCATGATGTTTTAGGAATAAAAATGCTTTCAAATAGTACTTTCATAACATAGTTTTAAAGCATGACAACGCAGCAAAACAGAATTATAGCTTCGAAAAGGCCCTCGAAAAATTTCGTTCGCAAAATAATATCAGAAAATCGATAGCTTAAAATCGATAACTTGCGCGTAGGCTAACAGATTTTGTTCTCTGTCTCTTATCTTCTTTCTACCTTATGTATACAATTATGATATAGCTATTGAAGAAAATATGGGCGGCAATAGCAACGAATCGTTTATATCTTTGAAAACAAATTCCAACGAGATGGTATCTGGGATTTTTATTTCGGATTTGTAAATTCTGATTTTTTTTTTCTTTTCTTCTTTTCTTTTTTTTTCAATCCGTGCAATTCTCTGGTTTTTCTCTTCCTAAACCGCCTCCGCTCCTAACGCAATTCTCGCCCCCGATTTCCCTCTTCCCCCGCACGATTTTCTATCGAACGATTTACTATTTGATAAATTCGACGTAAAAAAAAAATGTTCCATTCAAAATTTTGATGAATTTGCGTACCCTTTAATAAAAGGAAAAAAAAAGCCAGCTCATTGAATATTTATTTTGTTATTTATTTATTTATTTTAGCTTAAAATTTAAAAACTTTAAAATTTTGTTTTCCTTTAAGTTTTGTGCTATTTTCAGCTCGCGTAAATTTTTGCTCTAGCCGTTTTGAGAAATTTATTTCGAAACGATTTTCAAAATGAATGCAATACATATCAAAAGTTCGAGAAAAGTAAAAAGAGAAGAATAAAGGAGGGGAAAGAGTATCAGAGCATGGATTTATTCTCATTTTGTTCGAAAGATTTGTCTTCTCGTCCATGCATTAAAACATTTAAAAAAAAAAAAAAAAAAAAAAAAAAAGAGGAAAAAAAAATAAATAAAATTTCAGAACTTTTCATTTCTTTAAAAAATATGAGAAAGGGATGTCAATTCTAAATTTCAATATCCCAAGTTCAACAATTTGAAAGGAAATGCCCATTATTTGACACTGGCTTATAATGAATAATTTCCTGAACTAGTATTAGTTCTCTCTTCCAGCAATTTTCTACATCCACTGTGTTCATATAGGTCATCCGTTCTCAAATTCAACATTCACATATATTCATATACTTTAAAAAAATAAAAAAAATTGTATTTTTTTTTTAATTAAAATGAAATAATATATAATAATAACAAAAAAAAAAAGTTATTACGCTTTAAAAAATTTTTACACATATTTTTCCCTTAAATATACTTTTTAATAGCGTAGATCCTAATTGCTGGTTCAATAGGCAGAGATCCAGACAACTTAATTGAACTGAAGTAATCTATGAAGAAAATAGCACAGGCTGTTAGATTAATGTTATTTGAGAATATAGCGTACGTCAGCGATAGATGTCTCTTGCTTCACTCATGAGCCTCGTTTTGAAGAAAACAAAACGCACTCCGCTCATGGTACGAAGAATAGCCGCTGGAAATCTCCAGAGTCCCGAACTGAGCAGTTTTAACGTGGATTTTTATTATGCGTGCTTTTATCTTTCGATTTTAACTGTTACGTGAAGAAATGTCGATGGCATGGTAAGTCAACTTTAAACTTTTCATTTCATCTCTTAGGAAAATTCCTCGGGACTAAAAGTGGAGTGCAAATGTTTGTTGCTGGATAAACTTTTCCACACTGTAAAACCCACCAGTGTCGTCCGCTAACGAGGCATAAGGATTTCCCCGTAGTCGAACTTAGCTTTTAAACGCGTGTTTTTATTGTATTGCTTATGTCAAACACCCTGTTTCTGTTTAATCAGACAGTTACCCATCGCTTTGTAATGACAATGGCGAATGTTAATAACTGCAACAAAACTTTTTAGATTCCAATCGTGCAGTTGTTTCTCTGATAAAAAAAAGGGTCCTCCCGATCAAAGCGCGATAATTGAAAATGGTTTTAAAGCGTTTCGTAATGTAAATACGAGAACTTTGTATTGAGCGTAAGAGGTAAAATGTAAAGACACATTCGAAAGAATTCAAAACATTCTTAATATTGCGTAAACCCAAGATAAAATAACACAATTGGTTTTAACGTTATTCGATTGTTTTCTTGTGTGTTGGGTTTCACTTTATTAATACTTAAGTTAAGCCACATTGAAAGCATAAGAATGGTTTTAAGATGTTTACGCTAATTCTGATAGGGTTTGTGCCATCGTAAAATTTCACTATCATCGATTGAAACGGACTCCTTGAATGTGAATTTAATAATGTAAATGATACGTTTCTTAGCTCGTATTCCTTAAGTTATCTTATCTGTTTCCCCCCTTCTTTTTTTTTTTTTTTTTTCCTCTTATTGATCTGCTCTAATCTCCGACAGTTAGATTTTTTTCCCCTATGCAATCAATAAAATATACGTCAATCTGCCTGAAGCCAACATGAAATGGAATAAATGTATAGATAGATATGTATGTATTAATTTTAATGATGTCAGCAACGGTGTTGTCGACCAACCCATTCAGAAGACAACAGCTCAGATAGTATCGTCAGAGGAAGTAAAAAAAGGAAAATAATTTCCTCTTAAAGTTGGTGTTCATGGAGTGTAAAATATGAAATCATATGTAACGTAAATAATTATATGCAATTATTTTATTATGGTGCTGTTTTTTTAAAAAAAAGAGTAAAAAACTTACACATTCATGTATATGGTGAAGATCGAAGATCATTACAAATCTCAAGGAGAAATGTATTTTTTAAGAAATTCAGAGAAGAGAAAAGGGGTTTATTTATTTATTTATTTTTTTTATATCATCTTAAATTTTCCATTGGCAGAAGTGTTCTGAAGGTGAAAGTTATGAATGAGGTATCATCACTTTACAAAAGGAACTCCTCCCACACAAATATCGTCAAATAGTTCACGGCCAGTGGATTTGGCATCCGGTCCATTGTTATATTTGCAATATGCCGTTGCTGAATGGTTTTATTTTCCTTTCTTTTTTTTTTTTTTTTTTTTTCTTTTGCTTTATCCAGAAATCAATTTCAAGGAGAGAACTTTCCACAATGTTAATTATTTGTGATTTACAATAAAACTAAACTTTTTGTGTCTTATTAGGCACTTGGAATGATTTAAAAGTAAAAGTACTTGACGCATCCCTTTTGTTTTTTGTACATAGTTTTAATTTTTCCTGTATAAAATGAAGCTTAATTTTATGTGTGTTTTGTCACTATGGAAGTTGATGAACTTCTAAATGTTTACTTTTTGCAGGCAGAAAAAGCTCAAAACTCCTTATTAGAAATTGCAGCTAAATTACATTTAGGACGACATGAAAAATTAAGGAAGGCAAAGTATATCTATCTTTATAAATAAATAAAAAAAAAAATTAGGTTTGTGAAACTTTTCGAATTAAAGAAAAAAAACATTTAACTTTGAGGAAATGGAGTGGAGTCTTCTACAAGTGATCTATATTTTCTGGGCATTCTGCATGAAATAAGGTCAGAGGGGAAATTACCGTCTTCTGCTTAGGAAAACAAGCCTTAAAAAAAACAATACATCGAACTGCATTGAAAATTAATTGATTTTTTTTTTCTCTTCCCTTTTATTACTTTTTTTTTTATTTTTTTTATTTTTTTATTTTTTTAAAGCTTTAAATGTTACACTGAAAACTTAACAGGAAGTTTGTTGTATTTTAAAATTGATTTATGTATTTTGTAATAAATTCCTAATAAATATTGAAGGAAATATGAATCATCAATAATCTGATCCATTACAGTTGGGATAATTTAAACTTTTAATTTAATATATTCCATTCCTTTTGTTCTTTTACTAGAAACAAAAGAAGTCCTTACTGTTCATGTAAACAAAATAAACTTTTAGCAGCTGGATTGAATCGCTTGTTATCTTAAAACATGCCAACCCCCACCCCTCTATTCTCTTACTAGCCCCTCTGTGTGTTTTAAGAGCTCTGAAGGTTCAAACTGCTTATATTTACATATGGAAGTAACGATAAGGAGAATTGGATTGTTTTTCATTAATTAAACCAGTTTGAAGTTTTGGAAAGTTTTAAACCAAACATCGAGCTGTGTATTTTTATCACATCTTATTTCTTTTAACTCTCTGGAGTATTATTTTATTTGAAATATAAGTTTACTAGAAAGCACTAGTAACTAAATGTAATTATTAGAACTTCAACAGCAAAATAAAACTTGATTAAAATGTAACTTTTTCTTGCAATTAGGGATTGATTTTGTGAATAAATTTTTAATTTTTTAAATTTATTTTACTTGATTTTATTCTTTAGTTCAGGTTTTAATAATTATTTGCGAATATCATTAAAGTTTACCTCGGTATTTCAATTTGATCTGCATAGGGATTTAAAATTTTGAGGAATTAAGTAGTTTCAAAATGTTCGGTAATTGTTTGTTATGGTTTCCTAAATGATATTCATACAACATGATGAATTGCATTAGTTTGAGGAACTTCTTTATCATTTGCATGAAATCAATCAGCTACATAACATGAAAATGTACTTTTTGGAGCAGCCTCTTTTTCTTTTTAATAAAAGTGAACATTTCTTGATTTCTAACAAAGCTGTTTTTCTTTCCTTTTTTAAAGCTGTTTATTGATTGTCATTGGATGTGTCACTATGTGGAAGAGATGTTGTTAGTACAAAGGCATATTTTATATTGTATAAAAATACCACATTTTTAACATTAAAATATTGTGTAAATTATTTTTAACGAAGTTGGGTTGATAATGTTTAAAACTTATTTTGGGAATCTCATTTAATGAAAGCTGGGCTTAAGGGCGTTAAAGTTGTTGAGGAGAAAGTAAATCCTTGTAATTCTCTTCTCCACCCAAATGTTATTTTTTTTTCTTCTTTCCTTTTAATCTTTCCACAATTCCCAATTCAGTTTTTAAAAAGAAACATTGTTTGGGTGGGTCATCTGTTAGGAAATGGTATGCCAGGGTAATTTTGCATTTCCTTAACTTTAAACCCATATTAAAGGTTTTTTTTTTTGTAATTTTGAAATACAAATTTTTTTGAAATATATTCTTTATATCAGAATAAAAATTGAAGATTGCATTTATTTTCAAAAGCTTTAAGGAAGATATTGTAATTGGGAAGGAAAATCTATATATGCTATTATTTTTTTATAAGAATTCCTTTTTACTTGGCATGCTGTTTCCTATATGGTTATGTGGATATTCATTAATAACATTGAAGAAACTGTGCTTGCATTTGAATTAACTGAGGTCAATGGACAGTGTTGTTTATTTTAATTTTTATTTTCAACAGATGCTGGCCCCAGATATTTCCTGAGAGATCACCATTCTCAGTTTAGCCATTCACCAGGATAAGATTATTAGAACAGTATTTGAGCAGCTCTCAGATTGAATTTCATTTATTGCTCTTCAAGGATAAATTTCACCAAAACTACAAATTTGCATAAAAGATTCCTATCAGAATTTCACTCACTTATTTGTAAGGTCAGTTACATAATATTTTAAGCACTTTTTTTTTTTTAAATAATTGTTTGTCATTGAGGAAGATTTATCTCCTGGAGTTTATAATTGAGTTTAACTATTTCAATGACTAGTAAATAATTAATTTAAAATTATATATCCATCTTTTCATATTATTGGGTTTTTTGAGATTTTCTTAGTATTTAGGATATATAAACACATTTTTTTATATCTTAAGTATTGAAAGATTAAATTGGTATTAAAAATTTCCAGAAACTTTCTCTTGTATATATTAGAACCGTTGCTGGCTATGTTCCAGTTTGCCTTCAGCATACAGATTACTGACTCAACCTGTTGACACACTTCATTCTCTTTTTATAAAAGCTTTCTTATAAAAAATACACTCCAGTGAAAGTAATATTTTTTTTCGTTTAGAGAGATATACTCAGTTAAGCCAGAAATGAATATAAAATAATAAGAACAACATATAAATACATGCATTTTTTCAGATTAATTTTTCAATCTATCTTTATTTTCTTTTTCAGATCCAATTATAAATAAAAATCACTGAAACAAGGTGCAAAGTTACAGGAACAAGAAGAAAAAAATTATTTACATGCCCTCACAAAGGATAACTAGCCACAGTTTTCATTTATCATGCCTAGCTGATAAATATTTCTATCTTAAAACTCACAATGTTCTTCAGCTTCCCCATTGATGAAATACCTGTGATGGTTGCTATAGCAGAGGCTTTTAATTATTGTGAAAAAATATTTTTGACGATAATATTTTGAAAAGCCAGTACTGTTTGCTTGGAAAAATTATTTGAGATTATTTTAAGTGTTCATTTGGAGTACTCACGTATATCACCATATTAATTCGATATAAATAAGAATGTAAACAAAATGAAAGGGATTACCGAAACAAGAATGTTATTTTCATCGAACCTTGAATTCAGATTTCTCAACGGACTTCAAAAGTGCAGCTCATTTTTATGAAGAGAATGTTCTAACATCTCTTTTTTTCATAAATTATCAATTTAAAAGGACATGGCCAGCTTTCCTGATAACCAGTTTATTAACAGTCTACAGAAAGACCCTGAATATCGATCGGCACAGGTAAAAATTTTTGTTTTAAATCAATATTATATACATAGTATAATTTTTAGATGAAATCAATAGAACTCATCGTCATATAGATTTTAATAAAATTGAAATATGGAATTTTATTTTTGAATTTGTGTTTTAATTAATTTTATGTATTTGATGTTATCATATGAGAGGTTATGTCTTCAAGAAAGTTGGATACCTACTTTTAAATGATTGAATAGCACTATATGAGGGTCATATTGTACTTATTTCTTTAATCAAGGACATATAAAATTTATATAAGAAATTTATCAAATTTTAGAAGTGTTTGTTTGACAATCACTGTGGTTGTCTATATGTGTGTTTGCATGTCTCATGGCTTTACCTTGAAGTTTCAGTAATTGATATGATTAGAAGAGTTAAATGTGGGAAGAAGACAGACCATAGTTTCAAAAGCCTGCTTAGAAGTTTCATTCAAAGCCTTTCTGTAGCAGTGTTTCTTCTTTATAGGAAAATGCAATGCTAGAGGAGAAGTTGACTTTTTTTGTCCTGCAGTTTGCGAAGTGTAAATGGGTTTTTTAATATTTCCCATACTGTTGTTTGAGGAATGTAAATGTACGACTTGCTGGTCACAAGAGCAAGATGACCTGGCATCCCAGTGCTCTTAGCCACCAAGCCGGCTTTTATTTCCTAGTACACTTAATAATATTTGATGAAATTAGTGAAGGTGTCGCAGTACATAGCGGAAAAGAAATGACAGAGAATTCAGACTTCTTTTGCCTCTTATTCCTGGTTTTGTATATCGGACAAAATATATGGAAATTGGGGGTTGTTCTGCCTTGCAATTGCTACCAGGGCGTAAGCATCGCAATTGCCCCTTTCATTTCCCTTTTTGCTGCTGACGGCAAAAAACAGCAATTTGGTTTAGTATACAAAATAATCAAGCCAAAAAATGTGGACACAAACCTAAATAAAAGAAAAACTGAAACCACTAATCTGCAACAAGATTTTTTTTTTATTAATGACCCAGATGTACATTTCGGGGGCTACGCTCCCTTCATCAGTGAGTAACAGTGAGAAGAACCCAAATTTTATAACGTTCAGAGAACATTTTTGTTGTTTGATTGGTCTCTATATGTTATAAAATCTGGGTTCTTCTCGTTGTTACTCACTCACTGATGAAGGGAGCATAGCTCCCAAAATGTACATCCTGATTATTTATAAAAAATCTTGTTTTGGGTTAGTGGTTTTGCTTTTTCCTTTACGTTGGTTTAGCATGTCCAGACCTAAACACTGGAAGCATAGTCATCAACTTCATTAAGAAGGACAGTATAGAGAACTCTCCATTTCATAATACCATATTTACCTGAATTTAACACAAGTTTTGTTTTTGTTTTTTTTTTCAAAACTGGGGGCAAAATAGGAACCTTTCATTAGATTCACAGATTTGAAAGGGAAAAACAAATTCATGTGCCAAAGAATTGGAACTTTCAGTTCGCCCACGTTAATGAATATCACATTAAAGCTAGCGAATCGCAAATAAAAATTTGCACCCCTGAAAAAAAATTATTCAATTTTTTAAAGTGTCTAAAATGTTGAACATCAACATCTTGGTTTAGGCACTTTACTTTTTCTTCTTTCTTGGTCTTTTCTCATGAGACTGGAATAGCGTAAGCATTATTTTAGCAATTTCCTAAAATGCAGTGTTGTGAGACGAGACAAGACTTTGTGGCTTCACAACTAGTACACGCAGTTCTGAAAATCTTTTTCCAAAAAAAGTTCCTCGTTTTCCTTATTAAAAACTTTTTTCCAAAAATTCCTTCCAAAATGAAATGGGGGTTGTATTGGATTCGAGGTTGTGGTATGTTCAGGGAAAAACTGTAATTATTATTAACAAGAATTTGATAAGCACAACTTTTTTTATCATTGTCTTATGTAGTCCTTGTGTTTCTTTATTCAAACTTTCTTTCTTTTCTACTGACTAAGCCCTCATTTAGTTTTATCTGAAGGCTTTTTTTCTTTTATGATTCAATTTTAATTTTTTTTTTTTATATTTCTCTTTTCTATGAGATGCTGTTTCTTTTTCTGCTTTAGTTCAGGCATTCTATCTGTTTGGGAGACAGTCCTTTTTATATGTTATGGAGATTTTGTTATTATTTATTCCTTAAGAAGTGAAGTTACATCATAAATCAGGAAGGCCTTGGTCCCAACAATTCCTCATAGAGAAGTTTAAAGGGCAACTAAAGAGAAGTTTAAAGGGTGACTTCAAAATTTTAGAAACTATAAAATTAAGTAAATAATTAAAGAAATTATAATTCCATCATGTATAATTTAATTTCAATAATTTTTCGTATATATTTAATAAATGTAATAAATATTTGCTATAAAATGAACACTGTAAAAATATAATTCGACAGATTTGAACTGCAGAGGGCATCGATGACATCATAGAGGTGAAACAAATTTCTAGTACCATAATTGAATATTTAAAGGGAAAAAAAAAAAGGATTTTCCAAAAATAAGAATGGATAATGATCGAAAAATACAAGGTTGAATTATTCTACAAGTGATTGCCTCATTTAACCGCTAGGGTTCGTGTATGCATGATATCATAGTGGTGAAAAATCATGGGCAAGCTCAAATCGACTGAACTTTGAAAACTGATGTTAGTAAAATTATATTTAAAAAAAAAAACCTAAGCTATAAAAAAATTGTAAGTCGAATTAGAATTAGTTGCATTTGCTTTATATTATAAAATAATTAAATTTGACTCTTATTGATAGGTGATTTTTGGTATTAATTGGCCTTTAGGTGCTTCTGTTTGCCTAATATACATGAATAAGTTTAGGTAAAACAATTAAAAAAAGGAACATATGATAAAGGGATCAATCGGAACTATTGGAAGGACTTTGTTCATGATTGGTTTACAATAGAACATGGGAGAGGACAAAGAAGAACAATGTCAGGCATGAGAACCATCGTATATGATGAGATTATGTATAACATCAGAGATATTATCCATTTCAAAATGTAATTGAATATTAAGTAAATTATTTTTTAAATCATTTTTAGTCTTGTAGATTTCTATATATTCAAATAATAAGATTTTTGTGTTCATTGGTGGAAGTGACAATATCCGTTACATTTTCAGTAGGTCCAGAGTTGTTTTTATTTTATATTTGAAGGTCTGATGATGCTCTTTAAACATCATCCTTGTTCTGAGATTTTTTTTTTTTTCCTCATGATTCCTGCATAACAAAAAACACTGAGTGGCAGGTCAACTTAAACATACCACTTTCATTGTGTTTGTCTGGACTGTCTTCTTTTGGCCTTTTAAATAAATTTCCTGTTTCTCTGTTAATCTTGAATGAGATTTTAAATGGGTTCATTATTTAATGCACGCTAGCTTCCTGTGCTGTTTGAAATAACATAAGAGTCGTCAGTTTTTTCTCCTATGGTGTTGCTGGAAATTGATTTCTTGCAGCTATCGCTTTTGTGGTTTTGATTTCACGTCTGCATTCAAATCGGGTAATTTATAACTGAGCCGGCTAGGAATCTCAGGGCTGCCGTATTCTTAGAGAATGGATGATTGACTAGGTAACCAGTGATGTTGGGTGTGATCGTTGGTTTTTGAAAACATCAAAAGAGTAATTGTGTTTTTCAATATTCACCAACTTCCACAGTAGTATAAGCAACATAATAGAAGAGGAGGAAAGCAATTTTCACGAATGTATATTGATTTTTGGACTGAAATTGATATCTGGATGAACTCTTTTTCTGGATTATGGGATTTGTGATGCCCTATTGTAATTATGTAGAAGAGTTATATCTGTTGTTTTAGGTCTAGAATTCTTTGATGTATGAGAGTCGTTCAATATTTAATGCAATACATACAGTTCCCCACTTCAAAGAGCTCTGGAGTGCATTCTACTGCTCCAAATGAGACAAAATTTCAACTAGGTACTGTATAGATATATGAAATGATGTGCTTGACATTATTAAATAAAATTACCCAAATTTACCAATAAGTGGCGCTATAACACGAACGTTATTTCATAAATGTATGGGTGAACAACCGTCATTTTCCTACCGTATGGCCTCCTCACTTGCTGGATATCACCCCGTGCGACTTTTGGTTATCGGATTTCTGAAGGACACCGTCTACCGTAGAAGACCTGCATCTGTGCCACATCTGAAGGATAGCCTTCGGCGCCATGTTCTGGATATTCTTGCAGAATCGCTACGTTCAGCTGGGAAAATAGGGTTTTCGGCACATTAATCAAAATGAAGGGGAACATATCGAGCAATTTTAGTACTGCAGATTTAATATTTATATGTGAAAGTGTATTCAATATTTGTGTGCTCTAGTACCATCTGTCGACTAATTTTTGTGCCTTTTTTTCTTTATTTCTTTTCTTTTTTTTCCTTTTTTTTTTTTTTTTTATATAAATGACTTTGGGTTATCTGTGGTATAAATTTTGTCTCCTTTGGAGCAGTAGAACCAACACCACCTAGAAAGAAGGCCTGCAAACGGAAACATCATTGTTACATCATCACAAGAAGTCATTGTTAACGATATTTCTTCCAATAATAAGCCCTAAATTATGACATCTTATGATTATGTAACAATGTATGACGTTTCCGTACGCAGGCCTTCTTGATATAACACACTCCAGAGCTCTCTCAGGTGGGAAACTTATTTCTCGCTAATCTTGACATTCTGTGTAAAGCGAACTTCAGTACAGTTAAAAATTCCAAAATCCCATGAAATGTAACAACAATCTGAAAAAACAATTGACCTACATGCTTTCTCATTTTCCATTATTATCACTGATTTCATGATGTATTTTTTAATGGATGTTTACATGTCCTAGTTTTTGCTAAATTTTTTTTGAGTGGAATGACATCTTATAGATGACTATCCTATGCTTGTTGGTCGTTTTCCTAAAATTAAAAGCAATCAAAAGAAGGAAAAATGGGGGAGGGGGCTTAATTGGAGGAAGATTTATTTCATATGTAACCTCGGATCCATATGACAGAATCTTGGTATGTTGGCGTTTTGCACTTATATATAACAAAATTTGAAATAAGGAATAAGAGTGTGTTATATCTGCAGAAGAGAGCGTGCACTACTTTCATAGGAAAGTGAAAGTATTTATTCCTAGCTCTGCCCTTCCCCCAAATCCCTCTTATCAACTGGTACATTTCTCTATTTATTATTCACAGTAAATGAGCTTAAGAAATGATTATCATTCCACCTTTAACACAAAATGCAGCTTAGGCTGTGCTGTACTAAATTAACAGAATTGAGGGTGGATCCAAAAAAATATATATATTACCAGCCAAATTTTTAAGTGGAACAGCAAGAATTTAAATCTTTTTATAAATGTATGACTTCCCAAAAAATAACTGTCCACAGGATTTGTATGGATGACATGATGAGTTACAAAGAACTTGATTTTTAAAACAATTACATTTTTTTATTTGCACCATGTGTCTTGCAGGAGCAGGTTTTGAAACTGAGGCTCACTAAACAAGAATAACGTGCTTAATCAATTTTTATTGAAATAGCATTGTTTAGAGATTTATATCAAAGAGCTTTCTAACTTTTGAAATTGAAACTATTGTTTGCAATTAAGTCATTTTTTGCTGTTTCCTGAAATTATTTTTCTTTTTTATTATCTTATTTATTTCAATCAAAGATGGGATTGTTATAATTGTGTAGAAAATATAATTAAATTAAAACTATTTCATATTCAAAAGCACGTAAAGAATGAACTTCATGCGTGTTCTGGTAGTTTTCACAATTCCATATCCAAGGGCGAAGTTTTTAAAAAAAATAGATCGACAAATTCAAAAGCATTCAAGCTCTTTCCATCAACTGCTACTTTAAGTTACTACGCATCTAACATAAAATAAGAAATAAAAAATTATGCTAAGATATTAAAATACTAAAAGAAAAATAAATAAATAAAATAATTTCTGATGAAGTGGTATTCTCTGTATTAACAAGTTGGCATTCATTTCCAGATAATAATAAAATACCTTCAAAAATGAATTGAGCTCTTCCTTAAGATGTAATATTTTTGATATTTTTAATGAATAAGAATCCAGCATTTCTCCACCATATTAGACTTAAGGGCATTTCCATCAAGTCCAACCAGTTGCAACCGTTCGAAGTGTTTGCGAAAATCCTGCCTAAAAGTACGGATCACTTGCTCATTGTGTGTGTGCAATTAGTAGCAAGCAGCGAAGACTGGACTCCAAGGCTGACTCTGCTTGGTCGAGTGGAATAAAAATGGCAAACGAAATTCAAAAAATTCAAATCTTTAGCAGTCTGATGTGCAATAAAACTTTTTCTAACAATAAGGATATCTAAATACATATCAATAAATAAGTAGAGAATGAAGTTACTGCAGGCAAAGATCTAAGAGATGAAAAAAATTAGGAAAAGTTGGAATATAGAATGTTCTAAGAAAGTAGTTTCAGTTTCAAATAATCATCATTGGCTTTTCTAAAAGCCCTAAGGTATAGAATCGCAGAGTTAGGAACTGTTCCAACCTTACCAAGTGAACTGTTGGCGACCGGTCGGACTTTAACCTTTATGCTGCATAAAGCAGATATATCCACACACGATTCCATTACCTTTTCCCGTGGAAATAGGATTCGTCCCACAAGCTTTAAAAAAACTTCTCATTATGCTGTTAAAAGTGGATACTTACATCTTATCAGGAATGAAAATGAAATTTAATTATGCAGTGAAAGGGTTAAGGAAATCATCCTAATCAGCTGGTCATTAAATGTGCATTGGACCAGTCGATTGATCGCACCATAATACCAACTATCAACCAATTATGCTTTTTGACCTACTTCCTCAAAAGGATTCTGTATTATGCATTTTGAACTTTGTGCTTGTAAGAGAAGAATAGCTTAAGTTATCAGTACAATCCACACTCGTATTTTAGTTTAGCGAACGTTGCATGTTAAATCCATGTTCCCTGCTCAGATTCCAAATGGAAACTGTGCTGAAGGAGTATATGATTCTGTTATACATTTCTTATGAGCAAAAGGACTTCCTGAAAAGAATGTTCATAAGGAAATGTTTCCTGTTTTGATAAGAAATATTTATTGCACAAAGCAGTACACAAATGGCTCAAAAATTCATTCAGTGACTCTCAAAAGTTGAAGAAAAAGGCTGGCCTTTCATCTTGTTGAGGCAGCAGCCAAAGCAACCATGAGGAGGATGGAGGAAAATATACAAGCTGAGAGGTGAGCAATAACAGGCAGTGTAGAGAATGTTAGCCTGCAGCATAATGCTTGATTGAATTTACTTTTGAATTTGAATTATTTTTTTTAAACAAGGAAGCATGGTATTAGGCAATAAGCTCGAATTTTGATATTGGTTCTTAGTGTAAATAAACAGTGAAGTGTGTGGAATTCGAGAACTCTGAATTCTGATTGGTTTTCATTGTTTATATGAACATGTGCACTGATCAAAATTCATAATGTTCACAACTCTATTCATTTTCATTTTTATTTCATTGATGTTGGTATTTTCATTTCTGGCAATGATGTTTCACCAAATCTTTTCATTTGTATGATTGGCTTTGAGGCGTATTTTTAAGTACTGTTTTGATTTTTTTTCAACACCTTAATTTTTATATGAAAGCCTGAACCTTAAATTAACTTTTCATCATAATTTTCATTTCTATTAAGGCACTTTTTGTATCACATGACCAGCTTCTGAATGCCATCCTCACAGAAATCGGCCACCTGATTTGCTAACCACTCCAGCAAGGCCCTCCTGCCATCATAATTGTTGTCATATTGCTGACCACCATGGTGCTTCTTTAAGTGCAAGAACAAATGATAAAGGCGTAGCATGCTCAGTAGAGGGACCGTTTTGCTTCACGACAATTTTTGTCCACATGTGGCTCATCGAACCCAAGATCTCGTAGTATCATTTGGCTGCAAACAACTTGATCACCCTCTGTATAGCTCTGACCTAGTGCCCAGTGATTATCATTTGTTCTTGCACTTAAAGAAGAGTATATTGACTAGTAGATTTGGTTCAGGCTTTCATATAAAAATTAAGGTGTTAAAAAATTGTCCTTGATTTTTATATTAAAACAGTACTTACTTGAAAAACACACGCTTCATATTATATAAAGTTATAATTGTTCATGTAAACAGATGTCAATAACTAAGTATTTTTCCAGAAAAAAAATGACAATAATTTTTCACAACCTGGTCTCGAGCTTGTTCATAACACTGCACCATCAGGGTTTCCTTTCATTGCCAGATAATAACGAATATCAGTTAATACGAACAAAATTTTGGGTCCTATGAAATTCGTCATATTGGGGTTCAACTGTACTCAATTACATTCTTATAAGATGAGCCCTATACAGTTGATTATTGTTAAATTTAGTTTATTATTAGAATTCTTACTTGCAATCATAAGAGTTATTTATGGCCAAGAAATCAGATAATTTAAAACTTGTTGTTTTGTTTCTAAATAGGATCTCCAAATCATATATTCTTATTTGAAAGGATTTGAGGCCCTTTCATATTTGAGAGAACCTGCCTTGAAAACTTTATGTACAGCTGTACGTTACGAACACCATGAAGCTAACGACATACTTTACTGGTTTGTGTTTATCATACTTTTTCTTTTTATAGTTGCTAATTATATGTAAAACAAAAAAACTTTTAAATTTATGTAAAGATTTTCATAACATGAATTTATAATCTTATATAAATTTTATATTTTTGTTTTTATTTAATTTATATAATATGTGGTTTGCACCTAACGGGGACCCTACTAGTTGGCTTTTTGGCCATGCGGGCTCCGAACAGGTGATTATTTAACTAACTAACTAAATAAATAAAATTTTATTAATTGTATGCACTCAATGACGTGCTGGAGCAATCGTTTGTCAATTTTTTTTGGCAGATTTTGTGAGCAGCTTGTTAAACATGACTTGAAAGGGGATGATGTAATCTGGACAGAACTTAATTATGTTATACTGAAAAATTTTCCTTATGTAAAAAAAAAAAAATTCATTAACTGTTTTAGGAATGACAATTAATATAAAACAAACCCTACAACTGCAGTAATGTAAAACTAGCAGGTAAAAATCAGTTGTCATGTGCTTTAAAATTATTTGTCACCTCCTTCATGTGAATACAACTTAGTCATATATTTCTTTATAGAAGCCCTTTGTGCTTTCTAAGATCTGCAGGGTGAAGTGTGGAGTTATCATGGAAAAGCAAAAATAGAAAAATATTGGGATTGATACAGAGCTCTTGGAAACCTCATCTTTTAACAAAAATGTGACAGAGATATATAATGCAAAATTAAATTGAGTCCCATTTACACAAAAACAAAATAAAAAAAAATAAAAAGAATATCCTTAAAAATTAAGAGAAATATTCAACTAGTTCGACTTAAAAATACAAAGTAGAATTAAATTGCTTCATTTCGTCATGCTTAGGGATCATTGGAGGAAGTACTACAAATTCAACTCTTGAGTTTTAGGTCGATAGCGAACACAGATGGTGAAACCGTATCTGTCATCATTGGGTGAAGTCATAAGTTATAGGACAATGTAATTACCCTCATATAAGGACCTAGTGACATGGTATATGCTAGAGAAAATATAACACCCTCTTATGCTTTTCTGGCCATGAGGTTGCAATAGCAAGCAGCAATTCACAGCATCAATGGATGGAAAAAACCATGTATCTCGTTAGCTTCTTATCCTTTGATTTTGATGGACGTCTTCATTGCTTTGCTCAGGAAAAATGTTGAGTTGATCCCAATACCCATTCATTCCATGTGACTACACTTATAATGACGATATGTCCAAGTTCAGGGAAAGTAGGAGGATCATTGAGCACATTTGAAAAAGGATAAATCTAAATAAATCACGTTGGTATGTAAATTTCATGTAAATTGCTTAAACCAGTAATTAACAAGTGCCATGAATGTTTTTCATTCATCAGCATAGTCTGGTATGCCCATATTACTGCGTACCTGATTCTGCAGTATTGAAGCACCAGTTAAATTTGGTACATCATTCAAAGTGCTGAAATGGTTGAAAAGTACTGTGCTATCTTGTTTAGGTTCCAAGTCTAATAATTGCATTGAAAATGAACAAAACAAGATTAATATCTTAATAAATCAAATTATTATAAAAAATTTTTATACATTAATGATACACAAGTTTATTGCCTAAGTGTCAATGCAGCAGCATGATCTACTCCTCAGTGGTCATGGATCAACTGAAGGATTGACTATAGCATCCTTAGTGATATTTACAAATAATTACATTTGGTTGGTGAATTTCTTGCTGCCATTCTATTGTGTGATTAAGTTTTGTTATATAAGAGAAGCCTATAAGTTTTGTTTGAATTGCCTGCCATCTCAAAATTTAAAATTCTTGGCACAATTTTTTTTTTTTTTTGTGGAAGAAACTGACAGGATACATCAATTGAAGGTGCTTGTAAATCAGCCCATGCTATAGCTATAGCTGCAAACAGCAATATAGAGTTCATGTCTCAACAGAAGGGTGGTCTGCCATATTTCCAATGTCAAATCCTTTACTTATTGAACACCACCCTGCCCAACCCATTGCTAAAATTATCTTTAAACATTCTGTATTATCTGTTTTTTGTATATACCCCAAATGATAGTTAGCAAAATTTACTTTCCCCGAGTTGATTTATAATATGCTTGGTTTAATTTTGGAATGTTTTTTTATTTTTACAGCCGTGGTCAGCTGAGCACTTGTTGGTATATTCTTTTATCTGGTTCTGTGTTCATTGATGGTTCAATGTTCCTTCCTCGAAGCAGGTATTTTAATCTGTTATATTTTATAAATTTAAGCTTAGACTGAATGAAGAGAAAAATAAATGATATTAAATTGTCGCTGACGTTTTAATCTCGGCATGAAAGATAACAAAAAATTATGGCAGACACACATGGTATGAAGGGTGGTCATAAAGTTATTACAATCAACATGAAAGAAGGGTTTATTTTGAAAATATGTGGTGTCACGGGGAAGCTACATCCCTCGAGTGCTGGAGGATATAAAGTGGTATGTGGTGCAGTAATAATAAATGTCGCCACAGCGACAAATCACTGCTCGCTCCTCCAATTTTTTTGATGGGCTGTGCCATTTTGCTTTCGACATTGTGGCAGTGTTTAACGATACTGCACCAAACGCCGCTTTGTATCCTCCAGCACTCGAGGAATGTCACGTCCCAGTGGCATCACACATTTTCAAAAGCGGTCGTTCTTTCAAGTTGATTGTAATGACTTCATGACCGCCCTTGTATACCTCTAAATACTGTATGTGATTATGGCTAATTTTTTAATCTTTTACATTTTTCTTTAAAGACATAAGTATTTTCTTTTACATTTTTAAAGGCACTAGGCAAGAGGTACATAAAAGTCCTTTAATCTGGCACAGATGGGACCAGGTTGCTGCCGGATCATTAAAAATGCCGAATTATCAAATTATATTCTATGTCCCCTTCATAAATTACTTTCCCAAAAATAAAGAAATTAAGACAACACAAACCACAAATTTACAAACCTATTTAATGTACATCTGAATCTATATTAAATATGTTTTGTGGATTTGTGGTGTCTTTATTTTCTTTGTTCCAGTGTTCACAGTTTCTTCATGTTGTTTTTTAAAGTTTCCCAAAAATATTATAAAAGGTGTTTGGTTTTAAAAAGAATAGGTCAGATCCTTTTGATGAGAAAAATTCTAACAAATAATATATTACTGTATTTTAAAAATGTTTATTCTTTTTTGATATGTTTGATTACAATAAGGGAATAAAATGAACCTAAAGTAGATAGCTACCAAAGTGTCGAAATACCGAAAAACGTTAGCCGCTCTCTAATAAGGCCCAATCTATTGGCAAAATTGTTCCTGGTCTCCAATTGAGATAGAAGATGATGAAGAACTTTATACTGTAATAATATAATGAAGCAGTCTTCTCCAGCGATTCTGAAACTGAAGGCAATAATATCATCTAGCAAATTTTTGTAGTTTATGGTATAAAACTTTAAAATTTCGTTATTTTTTTCCGCTAACAAGGGAACCCCATGAAGGTGTACGAAGAACTCTTTGTGTGCAAGCATATCTTGGAAGCAGTGGCGTTGCGCAGTGGCAATAGCGTGTCGTTCAAATTTGAAGTGAAAATCATGGTGGTAAGGCTGAAGGAAAATAATTAATGGCGGTTGCCAAAGAATTGCAGTTAGAGCAGTGTTATTAAGCATCTCGTTTCACTTAGGAATACATGACACCAGCCCCGAAGATTATTGAATTAATTAATAAACTGAAATAATAAATTAAAGATATTGTTATTAATTACTAGAGAGATCTTTTTTTTTTTACTGGAAGGCAATTAGCTAATTTTAATAATCTATTTTTAAAAACTAAGTTTGTTTAGAAGCTTGAGAATCCATTGCTTTCATGTGAAGTAGATTTGTTGTTATTGTCGAATAGTGGAAGAAAGAAGTTCCATCAAGTGCATTAATACACATACACATGCTTTAACTTTGGCTTTACATTGAATTCTTTGTATGGCTCTGGTTACTCAAAATTTTTTTCGTTTTTGCGTTTTATTTTGAAAGAAACAAAATTTAGTGATTTCTTATTTTGCAAGCATCAATAGTAGTTTTAGATAAGTGACATATTTCAGTTTGGTGTGAATCTGTGAGGTATATCTTCATGGGGTTCCCTTGTAAGTTGCATGTCAAAATTTAGTGGTATTTTTAGGGAATTTCTCTTAACGCCGATTCTTGAATAGAGGTCAGTCTCGATTAATGGTTTTACTAATGGATTAATAATTTTATTTAGTAGAATCTAGAATACAGCAAGCAGGCAAATGCTATGAATGGCTGATGAGGCAAATTCAACAATCTACGATGCCTTATAGTAAAAGTTACAATTCGATTCACCACAATTGAAACTTAGTTGAACAACAAGATTTTCAACTCATTACACTACTCCTTGAGCCTTCTTCTTTTTCAGTTTGCTTATGATGGGGTGGCGATCTCACCGGCCTCAATGTTGTTCTTCGTTAAATGTTGCGAACAACAAGATTTTCAACTCATAACAATACAAGTTTCATACAATAGCATAGTTGTAATAGCGTTGAGCATATCGAAATTTGATTTGCGGACGGCATTGATTTTCTGTTACCATTTGAAGAAAACTGCTGCAGAATTGCATCGAACACTTGTCAAAGCTTACGGTGAGCATGCTCTTGGTAAATCACAGTGCTTTGAACATGTCGATTTTGACGCGAGAAATGAAGAATGTGGAAGAGGCAAATTGATCTAATATGAACTGCTGAAACCTGGCAAAATTAATTTTTGTAAATTAATTAATACTGAACGCTACCGACAATAAATGATAGATTTGAATCGAACTTTGCATGAAAAACGACCAGAATATCAAAAAAGGCAACATAAAGTGATTTTGCATGATAATGCACCATCACATACTCACACGGCAAAACTGGCCAAAGAAACGATTGAGAAGTTTTACTTGGGAAATACTTTCCCATGCGGGTTACCCACCAGACTTTGCTCCATCCGATTATTACTTATTTGTATCGATGGGACACGCACTTATTTGCATCGATGACTGGTTTGCCTCAAAAGAGCAACAGTTTTTTTTTGGCGTGGCATCCACAAATTGTCAGAGAGGTGTCAAAAATTCCCGTTTCATATTTAAATACCTGGAATACCAAGCATTAACACCAAGAGCTTTCACAAGCTGTTTTGATACCTTAGAACACATATCTTTCTAATTTAATTATAAATCAAATAAAGCACTGATGCTCACAAACTATTCAAAGCTCAGGCATCAAGCTGCGATGCCCAAGTATACCGTACATGCTCATGTAAAAGTCGAGGTTGTTTTTTTTTCTCCCTCCAAAAAATGACCGCTAAAACCACATTCGATTTAAGCACGAATCAGAGTTGATGAAAGTTCTTAAAAGTGGAGGGTTCTTACTAGTGGAACGCTTTTATAAGTGGAGTATACAGAATACTGAATAATAATTTACTATCTGTGTAGAATTCATTTATTAACCCTTCCGCTGCTTAAGTAAATTTTCTGATAAAAAGCAAATGCATCAGTCGAATCCCAAAAACAAAATGGCGACAACCTTGGTAAACTGTCACTGTGTTTATACCAAGAATATTTTATAAAGAAAGTTAATACAGTTATTCCATTTTTGTTCTCAAGATTTATATATTTACCTTTTGATAATCACTTCATTTACCTTATAATAATAAAAATTCATTTTCTGGGCTGTGCCCTTTATCTGTATTCTCTTTTTCATTTTTCTCCTCCTTTATAATTACTATCGTCTCTTGGAGACTATTTGGATTCCTAAAAATGCAAATCTATTTTAACCGTCTTACGCCACGCCATTTTTTGAAGGAAAAAGTGATTTCTGTGATAACTCGGGGAAACTTTTTTTTGTAAATTAATAAATTATCCTTTTGGACCGAAAATTTTTGTAATAAATCGGAGATGTTTTGTAATGTTGTTATAGCATTTATTTCATTTCCATATTATATATTTCAATTTTTTTGAAAAATTAATAGAAATCGTTAAAGAATGTCACAGAAATGAAATACGCAGTTTCAACATTTTTTCAGAATTTATACATGAAAGTTCACGAAAAATGAAAGTAACCACATCTTAGGTGGTTTTATTCATGACAGAAGGGTGAAGAAATTTTTAAAATACGTTTGTAAGTTATTTTTCTATGAATTTTCATTTGAATTTCTGTCAAATTGTAATTTGAGCTCGCTAACGTAAACACGTCATTTGACAGAATCAAACAGTTATCGTGTGTGTTACCCATGTGACTAGTTCCCCCTATTACGAGCAACGACACGAAGTTCAATTTTTCTTTGTTCTCTCTAACGAGTTGATGACATAATGCAATGGCGTAGCCAAAAGTGACGTAGCGATGGGGGGAGGTCGATTGCAAGGGCTCGGTTTATTATTGAAATACTATAATATTTTCTAATTCCATTTAAAAATAATTAAGACATTGAAAGCAGGAGTATCTTCTGCTGTGTTTTGAATTGGTTTTTCCCGTTCTGGACTGCAGTATTGCATAATGGAGGTGTCAGTACGCGCGAAATATGAAAATTTTCTCCTTTTATGCTCCAGTGCTCTGAGTAAGTCTAAATGTCATTTTTTTAATACACTCTGATAAATATTTCTGCCTGTTGCTAGAAAATAAATGTAGGGGTTGAAATATACAAGCAGTTTGAAGTATGTAGCTGCACAAGATAATTATTTATAAGATCAGATATAGTCCATCTATTATAACTTGGCACATGACCTTGACTGAGAAATTAATGACATAGTTCAAATTCAGCCAATCACGTTAGTCCCTAGCCTCCAAATACCAGTGCCTGTTTTTAACAAGTAGTTAATTAGATCAAAGCAGAAATAGATGAGGAATCAAAGCTAAATGGATTAAGATTTACCAGGAGTCATGTGCCAAGTTATAATAGACTTGACTATATAAATCGCTATTTTGTCAAGTTGCAATGCTCTTCATTATGAGAGCCGCATGTTATAAATATTATTTTTATTAAATTTCTAATGTTTGCATGTGTCTAATATTAAACAGATAATTTAAAGGAAGGTTTCTATATTATATATAAAAAAAAAAATTGGCGATAAAGTGTCAAAAGTTTTAACGTTATTGAGTTTTAAATTTCGAGCTGTGTGCATCCCATGCTAATGCTGATACAGAGGCCAGATATCGCAGGTTTGGCGTCCAAGAAAGTTAAGAAGGGTGCCAAATTCACAATAAATCTCTTTTTTTATAATTTTTAAAATAATTGCCACAGTAATCACTTGATATAGGAATAAAAAAAAAAAAAAAAAAAATTGAAGCCCATGTACCTCGATTTTTGAACTGCAATAAAACATTTTTCCATTTATTAAAACAAATAAGTGGTAAATAATGAAATACGTAACTAATGCTTATTTGTATTGAGACATTATTAATGACTATGATTTTCAAAAATTGCCATGGTGGCAATCATTAACAGGAACTATGCCTATTCTCCATAGCCTCCAAGACATTTCAAAGGGCTTTTTCATTGGTCAGCTATGTTTCCCCCTTTATTTTGTTGTTCTGTCACCCATTTCTCTCCCCTTTCTGGGCCCGAAAAAGAATTAAAAATTTCCCCATAGAAACTTAAGGAAAAAGGCACTTCGGTATCTGAACACCATTGCCAAACAGATTACTTTCGGATACCAGAGTCTACTGTATCCAAATGTATGCCTTTTATCACTTTGCAGGCATCTGATCTGCATGATAGTGTATGACTTCTGCACCTGTCAGCACTGCTGATACAAATGATGGTGCTTTTCAGTTCAGGAAAAGTTATCGATAGAGAAGGTACGAAAACCTAGTTCTTTATGTAAAAAATAAATCACGAGTGTTTAATTCTGGAACTGGCCTGGACAGGAGCTTTTGATTAACATCAGCTTACACTATGCAATCAGCACTGTTTTTAGACAGCTGGAGTACAGCTATTCACTGAACCATATTCATACAAGTCATTTCTATTGAGTGTCTGTTACCTGATAGCCAAAAGCCAAAGCTATTATGGGCACATGCAAATCAAAATTTTGAAATTTTTCTCTTTCTACCAGTACCCCATAATAGATTTGTTTAATGCAGTGTTCTCAGGACATCTTGAAATATCAGCCTTCTTTTTAAATAGTATTTTAGAAATTATCAAAGATTTTATTTTCTAGTACAGTCATCAAAGGGAAATAATCTACACTTGAATTTTACTCTTAAGTTTTATCATTTCAATATTAATTTACTTTTAATAATTTAATATTACAGTTAGAGTTAACATTATTAAGATTATTAAATTTAAATAATTATAATTAAAAAAAGCTATTAAAACAACACATTAGCATGAAATGTAATATTAAGTGTTAAACTCGTGTGGATTACTTTCTTTGGTTGACTGTACTTACCGTTTCCAACATACATTTTTTTTTTTTATGGAATTTTTATGTTCATTTTTTAGATTCAATTATAAACACAAGAGTATTATAAGGTAATGTGATTGCAGCTTAGTCTTATAATTTGATTTTCTTCTTTTTATTGGTTATTTGTCTATTATTTTCTGTGTTCCTTTCCTGTTGCTATGAACAATCAGATTATTTCATCTTATTGAACCATATGTTTATCTTGTGCATCAGTTTGGTTTAGCTCTCAATGGTTTGCCATTCTTTTATTTGGGTTTTTATTCTTTTTCTTGTGGCCTTGATTATTGTTTAGCTGGTCCAATTTTGTTTATTAATTTTATTTACATATAGTAGAATCATGTCCCTATATCATTTACATACGAGGAGATATCGGAAAGTAACCCCATTTATTTTTTTTTTCTCAAAGAAAATTACAAAACACAGGTAAACAACTAGGTATCAGGTCAGTTCGTCGAGGGTCAATTCGTCGAGCGTCA
>JAHWFO010060970.1:5924325-5939772 GCA_023313115.1 Rhysida immarginata
TCTCTTTGTCTTCATCGATAAAATTGGGTTCAAAACTTTAAAATTTCCACACTTTCAGGGCCTCTGTCTCCTAAACAGTTGGATCAATTAAAAAAACACCAAGAATAAAACATTTCTCGAATATTGTGTACAATCTGAATATACCAATAAAAATGGGGGTTCCTATTTAAGATTTTATAGTTACTCACAAGGGAGGGGGTAATTTTTTAACTAATGAATTTTCCCCGTGAAATAATTCACTTTTGATTTTGGACTTTTTTCGTACAATGCTTACCGTAAATATTCTACTATAACGCGAATTTTTTTGGCCTAAAAAAGCATCTAAATTTGCTGGGTCGCGTTATACTAGAGGATAAAAATCAGCCCTCCGGCGACTGCAGCCGATCGTCGATAATAACAACATCGATAATAGCAACATCGTTAACAACATCGATAATAACTTCTCCCAAACATTGATACTTCTAAATAGGCCTACTTCCAAACTGCCTCGAACCAAAGCCTACAAGAAAGCTTATGTAGTGAAAATATTAAACTGAATAAAAGATTACTTGTCTTTTTATTAAGAAAATTGATGTACTGTTGTTTTTTTGTCGATGTGCGAGTGAGAAAGCTTTCCCTATCAATGTAGGGCTATAAACTTCCAGACTGCCTCGAAGTTGAGGCAGTTGCTTTTGTCGAAGTCGCTTTCTGTGCTGATGACATTCAGACGAATTTGCCGTGTATTATACATTAATTACATTGCATATAATGTCCAGTTCATTATACAATATATTAATTCACTTTTTATTCGAATTACTCGTCGCCAACATCGATGTGCGAGTGAGAAAGCTTTCCCTATCAATGTAGGGCTATAAACTTCCAAACATGTAAAAAAAGAACTCTTCAGCCAATGGACATTGCCACCCAATATACCACTTTGTGTTGATTGGTTAGTTTTGATTGACAATAGCACTGCAAGCACTATAAAAACTCTGTCAATGTGAGTGTAAATCAGTACAACCTATTCATCCAGTTCATCAATGGATGAAGATGAAGATGCAGCCAATTGTTTAGAGGAAGAAGACTGGGATACAGCAAATTAACTGAGGAAGATTGGAAAGACCTGTTCGAAGACACAGATGAATCAGATTTTGAAGGTTTTTGAATATTAAATATCCAGACTATTTAAAAATAAAGATCTTTTTTCTGTATAAGTTTGTACATTTTATTTCTCGCGAGGAGTCAAAAATGGGGGTCGCGTTATACAAGAGGATAGGATTTTTGCCGATTTTTTGGGCCGAAAAAGTGGAGTCGCGTTATACAAGAGATCGCGTTATAGTAGAATATTTACGGTAGTTTCCGAGATATCCGGTTGTCTCAAGATAAATGCCTCACCATGTTTACAGTAACTATTATCTTATAACTTATACAGGGTATCCATAAAATACTTCTACAATAACAATATTTAATATCTTTTGTATGCATTGTATGATTTTTGATTATGATTATATATTGCTTTCAGAATGTTACAAGTTTGAAAATTTTATTTGATACATGTATATACATTTATTTTAGAAACTACTCATATGAGGTACTGGTATCAATGGAACAAAATATTGCATCTATCTTAGAGGAGTACAGTGAATAATATGGCTTGCCAAAACAAAATCACTGATCATTGTTCAGAGGAGATGCAGATTAACTTACGGTTAACAGCCACCAGAAAAAATTATTATAGTGCTGGATGAAAACCTCTTCGGAGACCTTTATGATCAGTGATTTGTCATTTTGTTTCAGTAAACCACAATGTGCTGTTCTTTATCTATGGAAAGTGCCAGCCATCTTTCCATAATAAGATATAACTAATTCATGAAAAATGTTCAATGGATTGCTTTCGAAGGTTAATCATGTTGTCCAGATATTTCACTACTATCTATTAGTAGAAATTTATTTTGTTCTTCAGGTTTTTATTTATATAATATACGAGGGTAGCCCAGAAAGTAATGCACCACCAATTTTTTTCTCCATCCCCAACAATGGTACGAATGCTAAACTTGAGATATGTATTCCTTGAAGTTTTCAGAGTACGCACGCAAAGTTTCCGTTTCTTCCGACAGATAGCATACATGTAGCAATGGAACAACATGGCGCCTGTAAGTGATGTAAGTTACAAGCAGCGTGTCATCGTTGAATTTCTCACTGCGGAGCAAGAAATGGTTGGAAACATTCACAAACGTTTATGTGCAGTTTATGGAGCATCAGCAGTCAACAGAAGTACGGTTAGTCGCTGGGCACAGAGGGTGAGCCCATCAGAAAGTGGTTCGGTGGAGCTCCAAGATTTGCCGTGGCTGCATGAACAGAACAAAGACTGGTACCGACAGGGCATACACACCCTTGTCTCGCTGGAGGAAGGCCATAGAACGGGACAGAGATCATGTAGAAGAAACATCATTCTTATGTGTGTATAAGTTTCATTGTGTTCAATAAATAATTGTTGAAGAAAAAAATTGTGGTGCATTATTTCCTAGGCTACCCTGGTAGTATAATTCGTACAAATCAAAGTCAGTTAACTCAAAATAAATTTTGAAATCCCTTCCCCTACATTCCTAATTTGGGAATATGATTTAAGTTGAATTCCTGATAAGCCGAACTATTTTCATGGTCCCCTTAAGCCTTGTTCAGACTGCAGTGATTATCGCGTTCTCTAGCACGATGTGCGAGCATATCGCGATGAAATTTTTTCCATGTGTTCACACACCAATCGCAGTAGAATGAGGTCAACAACGCGATTGTCCTTTCCCGCCTAGTGGCAGGATTATGTATTACCCAGAGACTGTAGAGATTTCTCCGACTGTCTGTGATATTACCCTACGTTTACTTCTTTCACCGTATTCGTATATCCTAATATTTCGTATTGATTTTGCATGTTATTAAGATTTGTATTTTACTGATAGAATACTGTATTTAATGCAAATCTTCGAGCAATAAAAAACATACCCTGTTTACTGATATTCTTGGGTCAAGTATTTTATTTTGTTTTTTGACTTTTTCCAGGTAGCTATTAAATCCACGATTGTATAATTCCTTTTTAATTTTTATAATTCAAATCATTGTTTTTTCATATACTGTGGCATTTCGTCTCACCCTCTTCAAATCATGCAGGTGATTAGCCCACAATTCGATCAGATTCCGCGTCTCCACTTCATTCCAAGTTTGTTTCTTTTTCGAAGTAGAACTGTTATGTTCCCTATTTAAATAATAGCAATTACCATAACTCATAAGAAAATAGTGTACATTATTTATAAAAAAAAAGGATTATTAAATTTTTATTTACATCTGCTGGTTTTCCTGAGATTGGGAAAAAGATGCCGTCTCATCAGAGTATTCCATTGCGAACTTTCTCTTTCAAATGGTGGTGCCAACACTTGCATCGCCGTGACCTTCAGCAACCAATCAGAGCTCAAGAGAAAGCGATGACCAAAGCAAATCCTGTTTTAGAAACGCGATCAACACATCTGGATCTTGTCCCTCTATCATCGTGTTTTTTGGCCTAGTTTTGGCCGAAGCCTCTCATCGCGATAATCACTGCCGTCTGAACAAGGCTTTACATTTACAATGTTACACCCTTCTACCTTACAACTTAGAACATTTATAAATTCTCACCACTGCTTCGGTGTTATGACACTTGTTTTGCACTTATGACAAAAAAAAGTGCTTCACTTTGTGTTATTAAATGCATGTATCATTAACGGAAATGATGTTTCGACTTAAGACACTTTCAGGAACCAATTGTGTCGTAAATGCGAAGAGTCCTTGTATACTGTATTAAAAGATCTTGTGTATCGAAAAAGCTTAAATTGTTTCTTTCATGCTCTGTTCCATTGAATAAATCATGGTCAATGGCCTGACCCCTTCTTTGTTTATCCATTATATAGGGTGTTTGCGAACTCTCTATATAAACTTTAAGGGTAGTAGAGGGCCTTATTTTGAATATATTTTGCCAATAAACTGGGGGTTGCAAATGAATCCTTGATACATAAAAAAATTGTTAAATATCAGTAAATTGGTAAAATATATTTGAAATAAGGTCGCTACTACCCTTAAAAGTTTGTACACAGAGTTTGTAAACACCCTGTAGATATATCTATTATTGGACACAGAGTGGTAAAACCCTGAAAAAAGCTGGTATATCGTATAGATCCAAAAATAATAGAAGGGTGTTAGATGATGTCTTGTATATAGGCACAATTGGGGGAGGGGGGTGGGCTTCTTTTCTGATAAATTACTTACCGGTAATCTTTTTTTTGCTTGTAAAACCCTAAAATATTCAGGCAAGATTAGTTTTTGTGGAATTTTCAATACCTAATGGTTTGGATGAAGCCAAACTTGACTGTTAGGAATGTTTTCCTGTTTGAAGCCAAACTTGACTTTAAAATTGCTTTAATAAATCGAGTTTATAGATTTTAATAATTTATGTTTAATAAATTATAAAAAATTCTATAAAAGTTGATTTTAGGACGTTGATTTATATTAAATTATTAATAAATCCAAGTTTATTTTTTAATGTTTTTATTAGATTGCTTAAAAATATTTATTATTACGGTATTAGTATTATTTATTGAATTTAAATTTTATCATCGCCTGATTTTTCTTTAAATTTTTTTTCAAGCTTTGGTAAACGATCAGCTAGTGGTGGTCGACGTACTAATGAGTGTCTCATTTTGGAGTCATCGGAAATGGTTGTGGTAAGCTACTTTTTTTTATTTTTTTTTTTTTAATAATAGAAAACCTGTCCAATAGTAAACGATCATTTCGTTTAAAATTTAATCCTATCCACAGTTTTCTTGTTTTATATCACATTGAATGGCCCTTTGAAAATGAACATCTGGTTGGTTTCATACAAACACCTTCCTTATTTAGAATATGTTTAAAATCTAGAGTAGGTTCTGTCATAATGGTAGCATGCATACCGTAAATACTGTATTTAGCGCCGGACCTGAAATACCAGCCCGCCTGGGGGTCTGCTGAATTTTTGCAAATAAGCGCCGGACCTTCAATAACCGCCCGGGCGCTTATTTTAGTTCATTTCGTGGATTTTTCTTCTCTTGTTGCTTTCTGACGGGAATGTTTGCTCTCCCAAATTCCACTGCTAAACCGGAAATTAGATACCAGCATGATTGTCTTCTAATTTCTTGCTTTTAATTTTGGATTCAGTCAAGCAACATAGCTGATGAAAAATGAAAACTTCAGTTATAGCATCAATTTTAATCTCACAACAGTAAAGTAGGCTGAAAACCATTCTACAGAGGCTACAGCCAAGCAGTTTATCATTGATCCTAACGGGAATGGAAAACATAGCAGGATAATTTAGAAAAGATGAAGGAGAAGGGCGAGAATTTTGCATAATAGTATCCATCACAGTTGTACAGAATTTTATAAGCACCGGACCTGTAATAACGGCCCGCCTGCATTAAGCGCCTGGGGGTCTGCAGAATTTTTGCAAATATATGCCCGGGCGCTTATTACAGTATTTACGGTATGCTATGGTATACACTCCACCAGTGTTTTTAATGAAAACCTTTTTAATCAAGAAAAGAGATGCAAAATAAATGCATACCGTAAAATCTTGAATACACACCGGTCTCAAATAAAAGCCGGTGGGGTGTAAAAAATAGATTAAACGCTGGGTCTTTTATGGGTCATCGATATACAAGGGTTGATCAAATGAAAAGGTATGAAACGTCGTAACAACGGAATCGTTTCTAAAGTACAGATGGCGCGATGGGAGAATGTAGCGAGACATGTAGGGGTGCGAGTGGAATCGGCCTTGCGGACAGGAGCATGCACAGGAGAGAGCAGAGGCTCCGATACAGAGCGGCGTCCAAGTGACGCGGCAGTGCGTGTTCGGACAGGATGGCGTTCATATTGCCCAATTCGACTGTTGAGGAGCAGTGAGGCGTCATCCGATTTCTGACAGCAGAAGGTGTTAAACCGGCCCAAATTCATCGCCGGATGGTGAATATTTATGGGGAAGACTGTGTGTCTGGCAAATCAGTGAGGAAATGTAGTGCCCGTTTTCGTGCAGGCCGTGAGAGTTTGCTTGATGACCTGCGACCAGGCCAGACGAATACTGTCATCACGGCCGATCTCATCGACAAGGTGGATGGCCTAGTGAAAAGTGATCGACGTGTCACATTGCGAATGTTGGCGGAACAGATGGATGTCAGCTTCGGAACAATGTGGACAATTGTTCACGACCGGTTGCGGTATCGGAAGGTGTGTGCGCAGTGGGTTCCGAAGCATCTCACCGACCAGCAAAAGGAGCTGCGTATGGGGCTAGCCATTCAACATCTGTGCCGTTATCATGAAGATCCCGCTTTCCTGGAGTGGATCATCACAGGTGATGAGAGCTAGTGCCATCACTACGAGCCAGAGACAAAGCGGGACAGAATGCAGTGGAAGCATTCATCGTCACCTCCCCCGAAAAAGTTCAAAGCCGTGACGTCAGCTGGCAAGGTGTTGCTTACCGTGTTTTATGATGTGTAAGGTTCGCTACTTGTGGAATTCCTTGAACACAGAAGAACCGTTAACTCCGAAGTGTACTGTGAGACACTCCGAAGCCTACGCAGGTCCATCAAGAACAAACGACGGGGCCTGCTCACGGAGGGTGTGGTTCTGCTCCATGATAATGCTCGTCCACACGTCTCCAGGGTCACACAAGCGGAACTGGCCGCGTTCAAGTGGGAGCAGCTAGACCATCCGCCCTACAGTCCGGACTGCTCCCCCTGTGATTTCCATGTGTTTGGTCCACTGAAGAAGCATCTGAAAGGCAAGCTCTTCACCTCGGACGATGAACTCAAGGACGCTGTGCAGGACTGGGTCTCGTCACGGCCAAAGGAATTCTGGGAAAAAGGGGGGGGGGACCATTGAAACAAATAGACGGCCGGGCGTGTATTCAAGATTTTACGGTATATAAAATTAACCATTTACGTTACTAAAAAATGGTTGTTCTTCAGATCTTCAAATTTTACTGTGGTTTCTTGGAACCAAATTATTGGAGGATTTCAGGACTTACTTTTTTCAAGTGGGACTAACACTATGATTTAGTTGTAAATCTTAAAATGTTGATTAATACGTTTTAATAATATAAAATGGTTAATTTTTAATATGCATTCATTTTTCCCTTTTCTTGTTGAGTCTTTATTAAAAGGTTTTTATTAAGAACTTAAAAAATTAATGTTTCTCTCAACATAATATTTCATAATTGAGGATTTTTGGAAGTTTGCCCATTCTGCTTCAAAGCCTACATGATATATTTCTGCGTGGCTCTCGTGTGCTTGCGCTCGATGTTATAATTCCTTCTAGAGATGTTTTGCAGGGTTGAGATTGAGGCTTTGAGTTGCCAATCCAGAAATTATTGTCCTTATTGGTAATTTTCAAACAGGTGATATCAGCTTAGGTTTATGGCAAGATGCATTGTTCTGCTGATAGACAAACGTATCCTCACAGACTATCATCACAGGTAGGATGTAGAAATGTCAGAAAATCCCGATAGTGCGGAGCGTTCATGGTTCCATCAATCACAACCAGTGGACCAATTACAAACTAGATCATCACATTACTACTGTCGAACTTCAGTAGTGGAACATACACTTTTGATAGATGTTGTTCTGTTCCTTACATTATATCTAGGTTTGATCATCTGATTGAAAGTGCACATTATGAGATACCTCTCTCCATAACACACCATTCTGATGTTGCGTTGGCCAGCAACTCTTACATCAGGCAAGTTCAAGTTTCACATTGACAATGGAATAGCTTGACCTTTGTTACCTAGAGCATGGAGCTTCCAACAAACCATGTTGAAGTTGACAGTCAGGGCCGACCTGAAGGCCGTACAAACTGTGTGGTGTACATGCCCCAATGATCCTGCCTGCATAATTTTGTTATTAAAAGGCCCAACATGACGACTTTGATTGACTTTGCATCAGACCCTGCTTTTTCTTGGGACGATCCTGTTGAAAATGGACCCTGTCACTGGCTGAAGTCCTCCTTTACTTGCATTGCTGTGGCATGTTAATTTTGATGGACCAACTTGGTTAAGATGTTTGTCTGTGTTAATCATGGCAAATACAATATTTGTTGCTCTTGTAGCTTTCCTTTTCAGATTATACAGGGTGCAGCAGGTATTTGAGAACATGTGAGTATAACGAAATAGTGAATATCAGTGCTCCTGCTAGCCTGTTTTAGGAGGGCGCTGCGCCCTGCCGCAAGAATAGTGCGCTCTTTCCCAAAAACAGTGCTTTTCCGCGAAAATGGTGCTTATCAATTTGCTCTTGCTCTTCCATGTATCCTTCCGCCTGATTTTATTAAACAGAAAGCACACAATTAGACTTAGTCCTATCCCTACCCCTTGCCCCCCTTCCTTATGAGATGCCTTAACACTGCATGATGTGCCCTCTTGCTGCAGTTGACACCCTGCCCTCTGTCAATTTTAGTGGGAGCACTGAATATGTCATACTATTTAACAATTTCAAAATGAGCCAGATAAACATGGCAGATCTAAAGATAACCCAGCAAATGAAGCGACAGGCTGTCATCGTCTCCTTGGCTGCAGGACATTCCGATTCCGAGATTGCTGCATTTCTGAAAGTCACCCGGTCGTTCGTGTTCAAAGTTCGGGAAGAACTGGATACTGCCAGTGGTGATGTGCCAACCGTTTCACAGAGGAAACGACATTGTCGGTGCTCGGATCGTATCAGGACACCGGAATTCATCCGTTCTGTCCAAGCTGCAATCGATGAAGACCCTGGGAAGTCCATAAGGGCACTCGGAGGGAGCTGCAGGTTAATGAGGCAACCATTCGACGTTTGGTGCATGAAGACCTGCATTACAAGTCGTATGTGTTGCGGAGACAACCAAGAAGAATCGACTGGACAGGGCCAAGCGCCTCCTCAACAAGCTGAAACATCCGGCTCTTCTCCGATGAGAAAAACTTCATGCAAGATCAGAAGGTGAATTGCCGAAATGATTGATGGCTATGTCAAACCCCCCCAGGAAGTTCCAACCGTCATGCATACGAAATTTCCAGCCGTAGTGATGGTTATGGGTGTCATGAGCAGTGAAGGCGACGTGATGCCTCCACATTTCTTCTGTCAAGATCTCAGGGTCAATGCTGCTGCTTACACCAATGTGTGGGCAAGAGTTGTGAAGCCTTGGATTACTGCTGTGGTAGGCTGTATGTTTTTCAACAGGACTATGCTCCAAGTCATAAGGCCCACAGCACCCAAGCATGGATGACCATGAATCTTCCTGACCACATCCCTCCCAACATGTAGCCTCCCAGCTCCCAATCTCAATCCTTTGGACTATTATGTCTGGGACGTCGTTGGAGGGAGTCCAACAAGCATCCACACAAGGTCATTGAAGCTCGCAGGCCAGCTATTGTGGAGGAGCAGGCAGAAATCCAGAAGACCCACCTCATTGCTGCCTGCCAGCGGTTCCAATAGCTTGTGGAGGCTGTCATTGCGGTGGACAGTGGTTTTATGGAATAACAAAATGTATATTGTAGTCCTTTGTACAAAAATGTAAATTGTATCTCAAGTGTCTGCTCCTTTTACCTGCAGACGTCGTTTTGTTTTCAAATACCTCCCACAGACTGTATCATCTACTTTTGATTTGGCAGAATCGACTTGCTTTGCAATAACATACAGAAAGGCTGCTTATCATATACCTATCAGTTATCACAGCAAATAACACCTTCTGTTTGGGTCTTTTTATTAGTTCTTTCAATATCTTGTTTTATGTAAAGCATATACCATGTGTTCAGGGATTTTTGGTTTCAAATGATCATTTAGTGTATATACAAGGTAAGATTTACTATGATCCATTAACTCTTTTGCTGCCTGAAGTAGATATCCACACAAAATTTCATTACCTTTACCTGCGGAAATCGGATTCATCTCATAGGCTTTAAAAAACTTTTCATTATGTTGCAAAAAAGTGGATAATTTCATCTTATCAGGAATGAAATTGAAATTTAGTTTTGCAGTGAAAGGGTTAAAGAAGATGAGATCATTATTTAACTTGGCTGCCACTAAATGTATGTGAAAATTTAAAAGGAAATATTCTATTTGCCATATTTTAAATTAATTAATTTAATTATTTATTTATTTATTTTTGTATATTATAAATTGACACTGTATGAATATCTAGTGTGATGGCAACGATATAAAGCAAAAGCCCCAAAATGGTTGGTTTACAATTTAGGCTTTTTCCTAATTGTGACTTGTTTTGTGCAACTATTTGAAAACTTTGCTTAAAAGACAATAATTAGCATCATTGCAATAGCCATTTCTTTTCAGGGTTCGTGTTTATTTGCAATTCATGCGTCAAATGGGCATTTTAGAGAAAAATTGACTCAAAATATTTTGATCTTCGAGTCAAAAATGACTCGTTAACAACATCCTTTTACTGGAGTTCTTTCTCTACACATGCATGTGCGTAAAAACATAAAATTAAGGAGAGCGATACTCAGAAAATAAAGGAAACCGAAACCATTCATCGATCTATATTTATACAGTTCACTGTATGCGGTAGCTCAGTTGCTGGTTTGTGTCCAGGTTGTGTAATTTTCCTTCCCTTTTCTACTTTGTAACTTTGAAAAATAGTAGCATCAATGGACCAATGTTTCAAAATTTTCCATATATTGCAGCAATTGCAGTTTTTGAATCAATGAAGAAGAGATGAAAGATTTAAGTGTGCCAACTGAATTTAAACTATATTGTAGATAAAGAATGTTATTCTATTATCTGTTAACAAATGTCTCAGGCAGGTATAAAACACAAGGGAATAAAAATTTTTTTATGTTTGACTCACATCTTTTGAAATTTGACTTGCAATTTTTAGGTTGCGGATCAAATTGACTCGTATATTTTTGGTCCTAGAGCGAACCTTGCTTTTATATTAAGTGCATTCAATTTTTAAGGTTTCCTAATTTATTTTGAAAAAAGCACCGAACCCTCTCTGGGTCTAATTTTCTATTCAGTTTAACCCTGCTAGCAATGTTGTATGTTTGAATACCTGTTAAATACTATGAAATCTGTCGGTCTTGAAAAACAAATTATGAATATGTGCTATAGAATTTAATTTTAGAATGAAATTTAAAATGCTTATTATAATGAAGGTTACACTAGTCTGCAAATTTAAAAAAATTTTCGAGCCCAGACACTATTTCAGCTGATTCTTATGTAAAATGGCCTCCTGAATACGAATATAACTTTTGTTTTCCCCCATCACCCACCATTTTCGGGGGATGCCCCCCAATCCATTTTTATCATTTTTCGATAGATTTAGAGGGTTGAAAAGATTTTTCAGCCTTTAAAATTCTTCTAAGGGGCTAGAGGGCTGAAAAGTTCTAAAACATGAACATTTAAAGCAGGTGGGTACATAAGGGGGGGAATTACCCCCTTTAATTGTTTAAATAATCATTAAAATTTGATCAATTGTCCGTTTTTTTTCGTATTTTAGAAAACATAGCGAAAAAATAGCAAATTTTAATGATTTTTTAAACAGTTAAAGGGGGTAATAAACCCCTAACGTACCTCCCCACTATACATGGTTATTTTCTAGTACTATTCACCCTTCAAGACCCTCAAAAGAATTATAAAAGCTGAAATAAACCTTTTCATCCATCGAAATATATCGAAAAATGATAAAATTGGGTTGGGGGGCATCCCCCAAAAACGGTGGGTGATGGGGAAAAACTGAGTTCATATATGGATTCAGGAGGTCATTTTACATAAGAATCAGCCAAAATTGAGTCGGGGGGTTTTTTTTTCATGTCGACCAGTGTTATCAGAACTGGAAAAATAAATTTTTTTTTATTGTATAGAACTTTGCACCTATAAATAAGGCTTGTTCCTCATGAGTAGGAAACAATGTGCAGCATATACACCAAAGAACGAAAATATACTCCAGTAAAAACAGTAGATGAGAGAGAGTTTATATGTATGCATATGTAGAGAGCAAAAAATGGAAATGGTGGAAAAATTAAAATTTTCTAAAGGTGCAATATTGATGTTGTCTAGTGTAGTTTACTATCTATGGTAATTCGATCTTTGATTTCAGAACACTGAGCAAATTGACCCAAATGTGTTCACTCTGAACATGGAGACTCATAGAATTTGTTATAATCAATAAACAGACAGCACTAGTACAGTCAGGCAATTCCAAAAACCTAAATTAATGTAACCTTATTGAAGTGATTGATGTTTGTGTTTGTCCTAAAAATTCATAATGATATTATGCCATTTATTAAAAAGTATTTGGGCACTCCCTGACATTGTGATGGTGGCATTATGGTAAAGGGGCATTTTACCTATCTTGGTGGTGGTTTATGATAACGTGAACTCACTCACATTCATTCTGTAATATTCTGGCAACAAAGGGCTTCCAATACCGTAAAGGAGAAATAAGATAGAGCATGAAAAACCTGCTGCGCAGATCACAAACATTTCCAAATCACATGCCTTGAAGCCCTGGCTATGTTGGCACCTGAAATCGTTACTATTTCCTTATGCCATTACTTGTAACAACAGTTCCTATAGCGGAGAATTATTTACCTGAAAATGCTAAATGATATGGTCTTTGCATTGTAAATAGCTCTGCTTCACTCTCATCCATTCCTAAATCACGTGATCTGTCCCCAAATCGCAATTGCTACTTCACATTCACCTTGATGTTGGCACTCCAAAATTGCTCACTGTACATGCGACTGTATGCTCTATCTTTTTTCTCCTCTATGCGCGATGTGGTATTATTATGGGATGGACATCTGTTACTTCCAAGATGAGAATGTCAGGTTTCATGTTGCTGCTACTTCCATGCAGTGTAGTATGAAGAAAACAATATTTAATTCTTGGGTTGGGCTGCACAGAGCCTTGACCTCAATTCCCATTGAGCATCTTTGGGACGAGCTGGAATGGCAGGTAAGGTCGAAGCGACGCGATCTAAACAAGTCGTTGCACTGTTTTTGTGACATCATGCAACAGATGGATTTTGTGATGTCATGTGAAATACATTTAAAAACAAAATAAGGATATTTAAAATAAAATGATTTATTAGAAAAGTAAATGACCCATGTTTGGCAGTAATGCATTTTATTATACTGTATTTACTTATTTAGCTAAAATACAAAATTCACATTTCAAAATATCCCATCGGACGTTTCAATAATAAAAGTGACATAGTGTCATGGCTTTGTATAGATTGCATTGGCTTCGGTAAGGTTCTTGGAAGCGACCAACTTCCATTTTTCATCTGTGTGAGATTTTGCAAGAGGAATGGCGTAAAATTCCACAACGTAATTTCAGTTCATCAGAAGGTGGCTGCTGTTATAGCCTCAAGAGGTGGCATCACCAGGTTTTGACGGTTCAAAAATCTCAAACAAATATTTTGTGTAGGTAGTGCAGTATGGGAATTATTTTATAAAATGACACTTCCAATACAGCTAACTAATCAAAGATGTGTTTATTTTCCGTAAATCAGATCATAATGCAAGAACATGCAGCTCCAGCTAAGAACACTTAAAAAAGACCTCGCTTCTGTAAACTGTTTTCCAATTAAGTACTACATTATTGAACCACAATGAGATTCAAACTAAGCATTAGTTCTAAAATATGGCTTTGGTTTTTAAATGTAATACCTATAGACTATGGAATAAATACATTCTTTGTTTTTATGCAGTTTTTTTTCCTTGAAATATTTTTGTATAATGTACCTAATATAATATGCAGTTCTCGTATAATTAATTATTTTGTACTTATAATACTTTTTTTTTCTTTTTTAACCTTCATCTAAAATCATATTGGTGTATTTCCTATAGAAAAGGTCATAATCACATATCTTTTTTACGTTTTCTATAGAAAAGGGCATATTCACTTTTCTTCCTCCTCCTTTGAAGCGTTTTTCACAAAGCTAATTGTGTATAGAGAGCTCAGCAATATCCTCTCTCTAGTAAACAATTCTTTTGTAACATTGAATGAATCCTTGGCTTCTGTGTTATTGTTTGGTACGTGATGGAGAACAGCTTTACAATACATAGTAGAAAGTAAACACTTCTTATGTAGCATACACAGACTGGTTTTGACTTCTTATTCCCGGCCTTATTTGGGATTACATTGATTACAAAGTGACAAGAAAAGATACATTGCTTTATAACTGTCCTGTCACCGATGCTACCAATGACCTACGTTCTCTCTTGTAAGTTATTTGTGTTATGTTCTGTATATGCATCCCAAATTATACATATCACTTTGAAATGCTATCTATAAAGTATTTACTTCCTATTTTGTATTGCAAAGCCACTTTCCAGTCTCTATTACACGAACTTAATTAACTTCTTAATTTTTAATTAAAAATGTAAAAATCACTATATGTATAATCATCTAGTGTTGAATAGATGAAGGAATGATGATATTACATGGAAAATAAATCAATTCCGTGAAGCAACAGTCTTTTTGGCTACATCTTCTATTTCCCAACTTGCTCTATTAGCATAAATACTATACCAATGGTGTATGTTTTATTGAATAACATAAAAGTAGAAATTGCATATCTGAATGCCCATTTAAATACAGTATTTCGTATTTGCAAGTGCAAGAGAGAGCAAATTTTCTGTTTTCGTAATGATGAACGTCTTTGTCTTCATCTGTAAAAAATAACGTCTATTTTCTTTAGAATCATTGGAAATGTTATTAATTTTTTTTAATATTTAAATTAAGGCTAAGATATTTTATAATTTCTTAATGCTTTAATAATAATAATAATATTAATAATAAATTGACTGAAAAATTAAAATATATTTAATTCACCTATAAAAAATAGCAGTCAATTTTATCAAACTTGCAAGGTAAACTAGCTTCACAACTTAGTAGTCTTCACTATTTACATTCTTGTGTGGCTCTGCCTTTCACTGTTTGAGTGTAGGCTCTTTCATATCCTTTCTGCATGGATTTTCACTTAACTTAATTGCAATATAGTATATTTAATTAAAATTGAAAGTCATCTGTGAGTAAATAAGTATTCCATATTATTAAATTTTTTTTTGAAACTGCCATGCTATTTGCAAAATTGTTATTGCTCAATAACATTTTGAAGCATATCCCAGTGGCTTTGGAGCTCTTATCTTGTTATTTTAAGATTGCATATCCTATTCATTGTGATAGGAAGCTTATGAATGAATCATTTCATCCTCCCTAGAGTATTTTAAAGATAGGCACTATATAAACTTCTAGGATGGTGAACTATTTAAAGTTTACTTTATCATTGAGTTTGGTTGGTTTCATTATCTATCACATTTTTATTATCTTATTTCACTGGTATTCTTGATCAGGCTCTTGATGTGGAGGCAAGGAAGAGAATTATTATTATTATTATTATTATTATTATTATTATTATTATTATTAT